>CAJNIZ010034191.1:57741-70050 GCA_905231905.1 Symbiodinium pilosum
TTCGAACTCAACACTAAAAGATGTTGTGTTTGGGGGGCTGGGGGGGCATAGCTAACAGTAGGTAAACCCCAAACCCTAAACCCTAATCCCTAAACCCTAAACCCCTAAACCCTAAACCCTTCGGCTGGTTGGGCTTTTTCAGCCTAAAGGGATTAGGGCTCCAGGTTTGGGATCAGGGTCTAGGGATCCTTAAAGGTTTAGGGTTTATGTTATCGGGTTAGGATTTAGGGTTTAGGGTTTATGTTATTGGGCTAAGATTTAGGGTTTAGGGTTTATATCTTTGGGTTAGGGTTTAGGGTTTATGTTTTTGGGTTAGGGTTTAGGGTTTAGGGTTTATGTTTTTGGGTTAGGGTTTAGGGTTTAGGGTGTATGTTTTTGGGTTAGGATTTAGGTTTTAGGGTTTTTTTGGGTTAGGATTTAGGGTTTAGGGTTTATGTTTTGTTTTTAGGGTTTAGGGTTTAGGGTGCATGTTTTGTTTTTAGGGTTTAGGGTTCAGTAAACGCTAAACCCCTAAACCCTAAACCTCTATACGCTCAACCCCTAAACCCTAGGGTTTAGGCCGCGGGATTAGACGCCTCTGCGCGAAAGACTGCCGGTGCTCGTGACTTGCAAGTTTTTCGGTGGTGGAGGGAGGGTTGACAAGAAAACCAGCGCCAAAAGAAAGAAGACGACAACAAAGCCACAAATGACGACACAACAATACAAACAACGAATCATTAAACCCTAAACCCTCAGCTCCAAGAACCCTTTGTAAAAACCAATCCGCAACCTTCTAGCCCTGACCCCTGCGCACGCAAACCTTTACTGCGGCCATATGAGCCATGGTCTAAACTCCTTGAAGGGGAATATATAGGGGATTATATAGGGGACTACTATAGGGCTTATTAAGGGGGATACTAGGAGTTTAGACAGTAGCACATATGTAGCAGAGCCCTAAACTCCTTAAAGGGGGTTATATAGGGGATGATGTAGGGGAGTCGTATAGGGTATATTAAAGGGGATGCTAGGAGTTTAGACTGTGACTCATACGTCGCAGAGCCCTAAACCACTATCATCAGATGCTTAGCAAAAGGGAAAGGGGCATAGGGTTCAGGGGTTGATTCCCGCAGTACGGCTACACTCCCCCCATCATGAACGGTTGCATGAATTGGGGGGGCCAGATCCTAGCATTTGTCAGTCTTACGGGTCCAAATAAGTTTTCACCAACAGTTCTGACCAAATTGCTTCTGCTTGCGTCCCACAACGATTTTCTTTCCCTGGGCTCAGGCTCGGAGGGGGGGCTGGCACTTGGTTTGGGGTTACCTAAACCCCCCAAAGTATGTAAAGTAATAGCCCTAAACCCATAATTACAGCCATAAAAGCCATTATTTTACATACTTTTGGGGTCCAGGTAAGGTTATTTCTTAGTGTTTCGTGGAGGGGCGCTCTCAGCTCATTCTTGGGCTTTGGATTGTGATCATTGCAGCCACCATCAGGCCATTTGTAACACCTTGAACGCTATCGAGGTATTCAAGGAAATGACCATATACGAAGTTGAAGAACTGAACGCTGGCCAGAAGTTCCTCATGTCCACAATGGTTGAGGCTGTTCGCGGTTCTGGCTGTCTTGCAGGCAATTTACCCGACCACGAGCTGCAAAATACCATCCTGGACAGACTGTCCAAGTCCTGAGGGGTCCAAGGACCCAAATAATAGGGTTTTAGGGCCCAGATACCACTAATAGTATAGTATTTGGGCCTAGGGAGTGGCAGAACCAGCGCGAGCGGTCATAGTATTCTGCCATTGTATTCTTCGCAAATTAACACGCCTTGCGTAGCTGTAACCGTAGCCCTTTGAAAATGCTTGCCATGGTGGAACCATGGGTGTCGTATCCTTGTCCTATATCTCAGATGAGATAGCTTTGGCTTCCAGTTTGCGGTTGATACGGAAAATCCTGCATGACCCTAAGTAAGTACCTAATATTATACCCTGGGAATTATGTCATTGCAGTTTACGAAATCCCTTAAACCCGAGGCTAAAACCATCAACCCTAAGTTTTTGGTATCCACCGCATGGAGGATCTCGATCCTCAATCTAGCCCAACATGCCAAATCCTAAGCCCTCAATCCTGAACCCAAAATCCTAAACCCCACGCCCTAAATACTAACCCCTAAGCCCTAAACAATAAACCCAAGCCCCCAGCCCTAAACCCTAAACCCTCAACCCTCAATCCTAAACCCTCAGCCTAAACCCGAAATCCTAAACCCTAGGCCCTAAATCCTAGACCCTAAGCCCTAAAAGTTAAACCCAAACCGTCAGCCCTAAACCCTAATAGCTCAGCCCTCAATCCTAAACCCTGAGCCCTAAACCCTGAATCCTAAGCCAAGCCTGACGTCTGGAGCCCAAAGCCTGTGCCTGAGCCCTTTAACCTCTCAGGTGTAAGGGTCTAGAGTTTAGGATATGGGGAGGGTTTAGGATTTAGGATGTAGGTTTTAGGTGTGAGGGCTTGGGGTTGAAGGTGAAAGGTTCAGGGTCTAGGATTCAGGGCTTAACTTTAGTTCTACCACCCGCAATGCAAGTAAGGTGCCCATACATTAGAGAAAAAAGGGAGGGAGTTGCCCATGTTAGGGGCTCACTGCAACCCTCAACCCTATAAGCCCCAAACCGTATGCCCTAACGACCCTATAGACCCTATGAACGCAGCCCAGAAACCCTTACAGCCCTCAACCCTACGAACCCACACCCCTAGACCGCTACAAGCCCAACATTTTATTAACCCTGTGAACCCTATCGAGCGCCAACCCTAAAACCTTGTAAAATCAAAGCCACGTATCCATACCTTAGACTAGGACCTTAGACAACAAACATCAAGTTCAAGTTTAGGATTTGAGGTAAAACGGGCATGTCCATAAATTCATCTCTAGCGGGGTTACTATTATGATACGAGTCCCAATATACATCTTCCCTCATTTTTGGAGCAGGAAGTTAGGCAAAATCCCAACCCTAAACCCTCAAGCTCTAAACTCTCAACCTCAACCCTACACCCTAAACTCTCAAACCCTAGACGCTAGACCCTAAATCCTTAAACCCCGGACCCTAACTGCCAAACCCTCAACCTAAACCCCCATGAGCCATAGTCTAAACTCCTTAAAGGGGTTATATAGGGGATTATATAGGGAACTACTATAGGGGTTACTAAGGGGGATACTAGGAGTTTAGACTATAGCTCCTATAGGCAAAGTCCCAAGTGTCAATGTCAGGCTCACGAGCTCAGGGCGTCCAGCGCTTAGTGGGCCAAGTTTTGCATGCCTTGGGATGTCTCTAAAGAATTAAGGATTAAGGATTTTAGGGTTTAGGCGTTTGGGGGTTTAGTGGTTTTGGGTTCAGGGGTTTAGGGGGTTGAGGTTTAGGGTTTAGGGGTCTAAGATATAGGGATTTAAAGTAGTGGGTTTCAGGGTTTGGGGTTCTAGGGTTTGGGGTTTAAGATTGTTTTGGGTCTACCTGGACCCGAACAGTATGTAGAATAGTTGGCTTTTGGCAATTTTCCAGCATTTGGAGCAGCTACCATCTGGGCCGCACACCCTAAACGGCTAAGACATAGGAGGTTCCTGTTTTCAGGGGTTCAAAAGGTGGGATGAATTTAGGTGGGTAAAAGGAAACAAGCCCCAATATAGTAGAATCTACAATAGGGATCCTTTAGCCCACCTAGCTTTATCCCACCTTTTGAGCCCCCTGATGTTTAGGGTCTTGGGTTGACTGTTTAAAGTTCAAGGTTTAGAGCTTAGGGCTTGCAATTTGAGCCTCAGGGTTAAGAGCTCTGGGTGTAGGCTTAGTGAAGGCTTTAAGTTAAGGGTTCAGGGTTTCAGTGTGGTTGGATGCAAATTCAGGTTGCAGGCTTTAGGGAGTAGGTCTACATGCACGGTCTAGGCTTCAGGATTTGGGGTTGAAACCCTGAACCCTAACGCTCAGGGCGTAGGGTTGGGGATTGAGCTTCAGGATTGAAATGTGTAAGCTCAAGTGTTCAGGGCTTCAAGTTCGGGATGTTGGAGTTAGATAAATAGTCCCCCTTAAGTAGAAAGCATTGGGTATATTATAATAGGACCCCATATCCCCCATATTCCATCTACCGAAGGGGAACGATAGATATAAACCCTGAACCCTCAACCTTTCAGGATAGGGTGAGCGGTTGCAGGGATCACATTGCCTGCATCTCTCTCCGAGCAGGACAGTGCGAGGATCCTGTGATCAAGGTGGATTCAGGGCCTAGGATTCAGGATGTAGGATTCAGGGTTCAGGGTTTAGGGTTGCGGTTTGGGATTTCAGGTTTAGGGTTTAAGGACTCAGGGTTTAGGCTTTGGAGACGACGCCCCTAGTATGGTAGTGTACAAAACTGGGCATGCACACTCCGATTTCCGACGGCTTCCCTATGTTGGCCCTCCGACTACAGCAGTACTGCACGTATACATTTAAACGAGCTATAGTCTAAACTTGCGGGAAACTCTAAGGGTCCAAGGACCTAAATAATAGGGATTCAGGGCCCAAATACCATGAGTATTATAGCATTTGGGCCCTAAAACCCCTATTTTTCAGGTCCTTGGACCCTTAGGGAAAGCTACGGAGCAAAAGGTGGCCATGAAGACTCAGCCCAAGGCGGTGAAGGGGGGACAAGATTCCCATGAAAAAGGTGGCCATGAAAACTCGCAATCAGCCGAAGCTGAGTCTTGAAATCATTTTTCGCCTTCACACCCTAGGGCCAGGGTTTTTTTTAGGGGACTACTATAGGGGTTACTAAGGGGGATACTAGGAGTTTAGACTGTAGCTCATATGTGCCGTTCGGCATGAATATTGGTGAGTGTGCGTAAGGGCTGTCTTTCCGAGGCAGACCCAAGATGTAAATCTTGGTGGTATCTCACTTGAATATGTTTACGATAGTATGCCCCATATACCCTCATAGGGGTCCTGTAGTATCCCCGCAGCCGCCCAAAACAAGACTCGTTCACCCTAAACCTTAAACTTGCTGGGGGTTAGTAGGGAATAAGGGAATCGATAATTCAGGGGTTATATCGGAATTATTTTCCCCATATTCCCTACTAGGTACCCGTAAGTAAACTCTAAACCCAAAACCCCAAAATTTAAACCCTGGGAAAGGCTCCGACTCTGAATCTCGACGCGAAGGCGTGACCCAAACACTGGGCCTCGAAGCCTACAGACCCCACCAGTAAGCCCTAACATCAAGCCTCAAACTCACGCCCAGACCACTGCCCTAAGATCTCGAAATCTGAAACCTTAAGCACGGATACCATTAAGTCTCCAAACTCCAATCCCTAAATCCGAAACCCAAAGCATTGAAACCAAAGCCAAAAAGCTCTGAACCTTACACCCTCAAACCGAAATCCTCGACCATACAGCCATAATCCTGAATCCTACATAACTAAACCCTGAGCTCTCAACTCTAAAGCCCCAATCCTCATTCTTTAGCCTTGAATGCTATCAATCCGAGTCCCTTCTAGCCCCAGGTCCCAAAACCCTAAACCAGGATAAAGGGTTTAGGTTTTAGGCTTTAGGGTGTAGGATTTAGGGTTTAAGGTTTAGGAACCCTGAACCTTAAACCCTAAACCCTAAACCCTAAACCCTAATATGCACTCTACAAAGGGCTCCGGCAGTGCAGACAGTCGCAGGCCTCGGGATGAAATCCTCATGAAGTTGGGGTTTAGGGGTTTAGGGTTTAGGGGTTTAGGGTTTAGGGTTTAGGGTTTAAGTTCCCTAAGGCTTTAAGGACTCACATTTTGAGACTTTTGGGCCCAAAGGCCATACTATAAAAGGCTCTTGGGCTATTTTGAGCCCTAGGGGTTTTAGGGTTTCATGGTTTACTTACGTAGCCAAGAGTAATAGAAGAACTTTAACCTTTTTGGGCCTCCTTGTTGGGTCTCTATAATGAAGTTTATTTTTTTTTTAGCCCTGGTTATTGGGGAAGAGAGTTTGGCGTGTGGGGTTTGGGGTTTAGCGTTTAAGGTTGGGAGCTTTAGGCTGTCGGGTTTGGGGCTTACCGTGTCCGTAAATTGGGGGGGGGGGTCCCTTTTGGACAATCTTTGCATGGGGACTTGGGTTTAGGGTTTTGTGTTTAGGGCCATTGCCCGAAGACTGGAGAATCAAAAGGAAAAGAGCATGGAACATGAAATAGCAACTGGAAGTTAATAGATGTTATTTCTTGAAGATCAGCTTTTTCTGAGGGCTCAGGGTTGCGCGTTTGATGCTCAGGGTTCAGCTGTTGGGGTTCAGGTCTCAGGATTAGCTTAGAGTCTAGGGATTAGGGACTAGGATTTAGGTTTTGGACTTAGGGATAAGGATTTGGGTTTAGAGGTTTGATGGGAGCCCTGAGGGGCCAAGCACCTAATGAGCAAGGGCTCCTAAATCCTAAAGCCTAGACGCTGGACCCTAAGCCCTAAGCCCCAAATCCCAAACCCTATATAAACTCTATTGGGGCGGGGATCCGTACCCTGTAGGATTCCGAGTACACAGGTTGTTGTATGGGACGTCTGCGCGAAAGATCCTAGTTGTTGGCAGCCATCCTTGCAATACCCGTAAACCCAAAACCTAAATCCCAAACCATAAATTTAAAGCCCGGACCCTAACTTTCGAAGCTTTGCAGGTTATGGGGGGGGGGGGTGAGAACTAGCTTGGTACTTTCCTGACTGGCCGGCCTTCCCAATCAGCAGTGAAGAAAGCATTGTTTAGGCTTTAGGGAAAGGCTCTCAGGGTTTAGGCCAGCGGTCGCAGAGGTTTACGATTTGGGGTTGAGGGGTTGAGGGTTGAGGTTTAGACTTGCGTTAGGGTTTATAACTGGTGGCTTCCTGTTTTTCCCTGCCTAAAGCCCAAAAAACAGTTTCATTAATGTCTCACTGCACTTGCAAGAAGGCCGGGTTGTTGTTTAGGAACTTAAATTGAGTTACCATAGTAAGGAAACCTTGTTTTTACTACTATATACTTATATTATTGTAACCCAAACCCTTAACCCTACACCCTATGTACCCTCATCATAGTAGTTCAATGTAAGTTTCTTAGCAGCAGCCTCGTAGAAAGTCTAGCACTTTGTTCAGCAACCGAACTCTGCAAGTCCCGCTAAAGCTTCTCCTGGCAAGAATAGTGCGGCTTAGGGGTTCAGGGTTGAGAGTTTAAGGGTTTTAAGGTTTAGGGTTTAAGGGTTTTGTTTTTAGAGTCCACTTTCTTACGTTGTCTTGAGAACCATTAAAGGAGGATTTCAAAAATTAGGCATCCTTATGTGGGCGTCTCCATAGTATGGACTGGAGTATATGCTTGGTGTATTTGCCAACTCCACGTATGAAGACAAGAAATCCACATCCCCAATTCCGTAGCGAACTGCATCTGACTGAGGTTTCTCGCCCTTAGATGCGTGATGATGCGTGGCTCAATGCCCATGGTTCAGGTTAAGGTTCAGGGTAGCGTCCTCATTGCATCCCTTGAACTTCCTCTGGATTCGTGAGGTAGATACTTGGGCCGCGAGGGTTCCCTATTCAGGTACTTTAAGGCCCAAGTATACGCCTTGTAGATACATCCATCATTTAGGACTTGCCCAACCCTAAACCCTGAACCCCAAAACTGCTTCTCCTGTGCCTTGACCAGGTGGAGCGTGCATGGTGCAAAGTTTCTGTGCTCGGCGCTCAGCCGGGGAATGGCTTGGTATACTAGCCCCTGTATACCCCCTAGAACTGTCCATGTAACGCAATGCCTACTCAAGCCACAGGGACTATCCCAAATCATCAAACCCAAAATCCTAAACCTCAAACCCTTGGCTAGCCCTAAACTCTAAACCCTAAGCCCTAAACCCTAAGCCCTAAGCCCCTTACCTTGTACCCCCGCAACTTTGGCAACCCAGGACTCTCTGCCCCTGGCCCTGTCAACTCAAGACCCGGAACCCCTAGGAGTAATATGAAGGGCTGCATGTATATCCCTAAGCCCTAAACCCATGTTTTTACATTAGAAATATGATTAGATATGAACCAACTGTTTCTGAAGGGAGGGCAGTGTCCAACTTATACCTTAAACCCTAACCTTCCGAAAGCCTCGAGCTGAAGCCCGAGACCTGCAGCCTACAGTTCCCTCGCCACCCTAGAACCCTAAACCCCACAAACCCTAAAACCCTAAATCCCTAAATCCTAAATCCCCAAGTCTCTAAACCTTAAATCCCTAAACCCTCAATTCCTAAGTCTCTAAACCTTAAATCCCTAAACTCAGTTCTGGAGCCCAAGGCATCCGACTTCAGTGACGTCCCGGTCAGGGACAAAAAGCAGGATGACGATTCCGAGGACAGTGCTGCAATCTTTCAGGCTTAGGTGGTTTAGGGTTTAGGGTTTGGGTTTTAGGGTTTAGGGTTGAGGGTTTGGGGTTTAGGGTTTGGGGTTTAGGGTTTAGGGTTTAGGGTTTGGAGTTTAGGGGGTTCAGGATTTCATGGGTTCAGCGCTGCGACCTTTAGGTTATAAGGGGGTCGTATACGGAACATGGAGAAGAACATGGAAACTACTATTTAGGATTAGGGTTTAGGGTAATACTGCCTCCAGGGTTATAGGGTATATTGCATTTAGGTTTTAGGGTTGGGGCTTAGCATTTAGGATATACTGTGTCTTCACAAAGGCCACGTGCAAAAAAGATCACATTTTGTCTTCGTGGTATGGCAGAAGCTCCTGCTAGTTTTCAGACTTTGCCGTACTCGCGCATAAAACGAGGTTGAGGGGGCTGAAGGTAAGTCAGCACCCTGTGGAAGGATAACTACCGGTCCCAAGGGTTTTGTGTTCAGGGTTCAGAGTCTGGGGTTTACACTTTAGACTCCAAACTTTAGACTTTATGTTTTAGGGTTTTGGATTCCAGGTTTAGGGTGACAGGGTCAGGATTTGTACTTAGGTTCATGACTATGCATAGACCTCGCCCAGGCTGTGGTTGTCGAGCGTGCTGCATAATGCTGAAGTCGACGTCTGAACTTACAGTGAAAGAATAACCGTTGTGTGATCGTCATGGTCATAACAGGTCGAGTAACAGTATAGCATATAACGACGGCTACGCTTATACTTAAGATTCAGAAAATAGTGATAATGCAGAATGTCGAGATCCCCCAGCAAGCCCGCATCATGCGTCTGTGCTTGTTGCGGCTCCCACCGATAGCTTTCAGAGATTTTGCTAAAAGCTCCCATGGGCTGATGCCAAAAGCCTTCGAGACCCCTGAAATCCTCTCTTTACTAGACCTGTAGGAGCCTCTCCCGGGTGGAGGGGAGCGTGATAATACACCCTATATAATACCCTCATGTACCCCTATACTCATCCCCATATTCTGCCTTCAAGCACAAGAAGACAAGAAGACTCTACCGATAATCTTAGATGCGAAGCTCTAGTTTTGTGGTTGTTGCCTGAGCCTCTAGGGCCCAGCCCCAGCTAATTCGTTGCAAGAGAATTCGTTTTGACATGTTGCCTGTGCAATCTTCAGATCTTTTACTTGGGTCGCTAAGCAGCATGTCTCTTCAGAAGCTTCCATAACAACAACCCTTCATACTAATACTAAACACCCCCTCATCCCCCTAACCTTCAAGATGTCCAGCAGTAGATAAGTTCTCTTGTGCGCAATATCTAAAATTAGGCTGGGAGGCGAAAACCCTATTGGGGGGGGGTGTAATGCCCTAAATCCTGAATCAAAAAAACAGACCTTAAACCCCCAAATCCTAAATCCTCAACCGTAGGCAAGAACAGCAGGAGTTGACGGTGGCATGGTCTTCCCTTGCGCTCCAAAACGGGCTCGTTTCCACACAGGCTACGGTTGAGGGTTTGGGATTTAACGTCTAAAGTGTATCACCAGAAATTTGTAGGGAGGGTGTCTTAGGCCTATAACGTAACCCAAAACCCAAACCCTGAACTCCAATCCCTAAACCTCCTGTAAGTTATAGCTACAGGGTTTGTACGCGCAGTTGTGAAGCTACGGGACATCACCCGGTAGGCACTGGGCACCTCAAACCCCATTTAGGGTTTAGGGTTTCAGGTTTTGGGTTTAGAGCCACAAGTAATGGCTCAATCTTGCCCAAAATAAGGCCCTGAGGGTCCAAGTACCTAATAATCATATACTCACCCAAAACCTGCATTATAATTACTATTGCCCAAAACCCAAGTACCAAATTATTGGGTACCTGGACCCTTTGGGGAAAGGAAATGAGTGGCAAAGCAGGGCGAATGCGTATCATCCGGAGATCAAAGTTTACAAATGAAACCTAGTTCGGGCTCCAAGATCTAAATCCTAAACCCCTACCTGAACCCCAACAGTAGGTAACATAATAGCCCAAAACATCTAAATCTAGCCCAAAAGGCCATTATTCTACATACTTTTGGGGTTCAGGTAAATCCTATACCCATTGTTCGATCTCTGCGGACAGGATTTGGGGTTTGCGTTGAGGGCTGATGGGGCAGAGTTTCTACAGTAAGACGTGGCTGACACCTCTTAGCAACAAGCACACGATGATCAAACCGTCTTCTGGGGGTTGCGCAGGAGTCAAAGTCATTTTAAGCAACAGAGTGTAGTAGAGGTAGTCGTATTGTTATCATCACAGAGGTTCTGGTAGGTGCTGCTTAAGCCCTAAACCCTAAACCACGTATATAGATTCGTGTGTTTGCAACAGCAAGCACAGAAACAATCGCGCACACTACACCTGAATCGCCATGTAAGAGCTTCCCCAATCTCCCCAGAGCAGTCCTTACTATGGGACCCCCCAAAATTGGGGGGTTTCCCAACATTAGGGTTACATTTGCGGTGTCCCAATACGCAGGACTATAGTAAATGTGGCTACATATTGGGGTCCCGCTAGTTTCAGAAACTACCAAATCCTCCCATAACCCTCCCATGGTTTTCCAAAGCCCTTCACACTAAACCCTACCAATTTTGACCGTGGAGAATGGGTTCCGTTTGTTTGCTTTATCCCATGCAGTCCACTCCCTCCAAGCAATGGTATGGGGTTCCGGGTGTAGTGTAGAAGCCTGATCCATGAAGAAGCACAAACATGATCACGTTGTAATTATGCTTCTGTCCTCCTAATAGAAACGTTTTCCACTCTGAAATTTGAAAACCGCCCGGAGTATTTGTTATCAGGAGGGTGCAGGTTTAGTGTAAGGGGCGATATATGTGCCTATTTCATCAAATAGAGAAGTCCTTAATTCTAGTTTGAAACCGTAATCACATCCACGAAAATCCAAATTCATTCAACAGAAATCCCATTAGATACTCCATTCAAACCGTTGGGATCTAACCGAAATCGGTTTTAAACCGTACTGGAATCCATGAAAGTCGATTGAAAGATGACTTCGAATCCAATTCAGACAATTGACATCTAATTAAGATCGACCGAATTATCAGTTTGTAGTCCCCCTGAAGTAGATAGAATATGGCTTTGGGTATATTGTAATAAGACCCCCGCATACCCGATACTCTCTACTTAAGGGGACTATAACAGCAGCTTCAATGCGTTGTAAAATCAATGATTACACCTCGAATCAATACAAGGTACCATCCGTGAAAAATGCATTTATACTTTATATAAGCTCCTATACAACGCCATAAATCCTGGCCCCTAAACCCCAAAACCCTTCTAGGAAACCCCGGGCCCCAATCTCCTCTGAATTCCTTCGTATAGCCGCCCTGAGGAGATCCGAATCCCCCCAGCCCAGGGACCCCAATACCCTTTAATTAAAGAACATAGCTTAAATCATACCAATGACCCTAGCAAGATTTTGGCTATATTCCTTAATCAAGGGGGTATTGGGCTCTCTGCAGAATTCAGTAGCTGCAGGGATCACGTTTGAACGTAGCCTTGGCTCTCTAAGAAGCAGTCTTCAGGGTATCTCTGGAATTGGGGATTTTGTAAACCCTAAACCCCAAACACTAGACCCTAAACCCTTAACCAGTACAGTGGGGGTTTATTATTACATGGGGCAGAGCGATGAATCCTTACAAATTGGGTCTGATTATGCCTAGGCCCTTACATTTCAGGGTTTAGGGTTTAGGGTTTAGAGTCTGGGGTTTGCAGTTTAGAGTCTAGGGCTTAAGGTACCTGACCGTCGCCCTGGAAATCTGAAGCTTCTGGAGAAGAAGATAATAATGGTATTTTGGTAACCCCAACCCCCAAAATTAGGACCCTATGACTATCATATGATGGTTATAAGGTCCTAATTTTGGGGGTTGGGGTTACCAAAATCCTATTATTATTGTTAGGGCGGCACGCGAGCTAGCATTCCCAATTGGGAGCCCTGTAATACCTTGTACATGTATTCCTTCCCTGCTAGCCGA
>CAJNIZ010034202.1:28658-58909 GCA_905231905.1 Symbiodinium pilosum
GTTTGGGGGATATTATAATTGTGGGGGTGATTATAATTGTGTTCCGGGCCCGGGATTTTCTAAATGTAGGGGCAGTTCATAATGTGAAGTGAACATTAAAGCAGATTTCCACAAGTAGGAAGCCGCAGACATGGACACCAATATTCTACAAGCCTCATTGCAGGCAACCCTTACTACCGGGACCCCACAAAGGGACCGACAGATTTAGGAAACGGTGTAGGGTTTACGGAATTCATGGAAACTCCAATACCAAGGTTTGCATGTCGCACGTTTCTCTGAAGGCCATACTTAAACTTCTTTTTTTTTGGAGGGGTGGGGGGGGGTGGTGGCTCTTTGGGATCTCCCAAAACCCAAAACCCTAAACAGCAACTCAAACCCTCCGCCCTGGCTTCTGTGACCCGGGAACGAATGGGGAACGTAGTTACAAAGAGTGGCAGCGTGGTTCGGATTTAGAGCTACTAAACGGACATCGTGTTATCGTACATTACCTAACTTGATGCTTAATCAAACTGTAACCTGAGCCTTGACAATCTGCAAATTTGTGCAAGACACACAAAGCAGAGTGTGGACTCCAAGACGCCCAATGGGGTGAAGGGTTTGGGGTTTAGGGTTTGGGGTTTAGGTACCCCGTGTTACAGCCTTTACAAACCTTCAACCTCATCATTTGTTTTGTCTACTCCTTATCGTTTTACAGTGTTTCGGAAGTCATTAAACCTCATCGTTTTCTTACTCCTTGTCGTTTTACAGGTGAAACGCTATCTCCTGACACTCGTGCCATAACCATTGCACAACCCCAACTCATACAGAAGCCTGAGTGATTGAGCAAAACGCTCATGCACTTTCAGCATAACGTGTGCCCCAGCCCTGTAAAAAACATGCATGCCCCGCAGCATGCTTGAAATAATTCTGGATTTGGATTTACGAGGTCGCTTTCCGTTGATCCTGGCTGAGGTGCACGAGGTGTCGAATGCATATTGTGGACCTGTACCCTAACCCTAAACCCTGTAACCTTACAGGGCTGGAGGCTTCAAGCAGGGCGGCGGGGGGGGGGAATCGGGCTACCTTACTGTACACAGACTGTAGGCAGCATTGGAGCCTAAGGAGCATTGTTCTTTGACATGGAGTTGGGACCAGGGCGTGTAACTTCATCTGACTGTGTCCTGTCTCCACCGTCTTGGCGGGCGAAAGCCCTTTCATCGCCCGTGCTCTGCAAGGGACGAACATGATGGACGGCAGGCGATAGAGCCTAGAATCGTTGGTTCTTGGGCTCATGTGCTAGGAACTTGAACTAATTTGCGCCAATCATCCCAAGTTAGCGCTCCTGACAGGGATCAAGCTTGCACTTTGAGATTTACAATTAACAGTGGCCCATTCGGGGCCGTACGAGGAGACCACCATCCTGCTGCATTGTCATAAGATCCTACCCTAGGGATCCAAATAGCTCAATGTAGGTAATATTTACAGACTTTAGGGCCCAATGTAGATAATATTTGTGTACGTGGATCCCTAGGGCTATAGAAACCTAGCCCCAAAACTCTCCGCAGCCCCGAACATGGGCCAAACAAATCTTGGGGGTAGTAATTCGACATGGTTCGACATGATGTTGACCTCGTCTGATTTGGGGGCATGGGGTGTTTGGGCTAGGGGGAATGACTCTTCCCATGGCGTGGCGAGCGAAGGATGGGTTCGGGCAACCCTAAACCCTAAACCCCAAACCCTAAACGCTTGTAGAGCTTCCGGGCCATCAGAACTTTACGATGAAGGAGGTCCGAAACACTTTGCGCGATTGCAACACGGGCCTTGTAAGCTTGAGGCTTTAGGTGAAAATTTTGGGGTTTGGGGTTTGAGGCTTGGGGTTTAGAGCTTAGGATTTAGGGTTTGGGGTTTAGGTTCATGAGATGTACTTTGCTCTAGATAGCGTCATTCTGATCTGCAGGCAATGCAGCTGAGCTACCACTATCAAGAAAATAGATTGTTTACACCCATGTCTCCATATTATTGTGATGACTTAACCCTAGATGACCTCGTATGGCAATTCCCTGTAGTAGCGGGACTCCAATATAGACCCCCAAATAGTATAACCTCATTTTCGAGATGTCAACAAATAACCCTACTTTGGGAAATCCCCATGTACCCCCAACAACCCCTTTTAAAGCAAAGCAACATGGTAACTAAAGCTAAGTGCCTTAACCTATGTGTTACCCTACCCATGAAGCGTAAGTCATTTTTGTATAGGAGTCACTCCTTATTATCTTGCTGCCTGTCGCTCTGGTCTTGGGTGACCGGGCTTTGCGAGAATTGCAAGTTGACGGTTCCGGCCCGCAGAGCGCTGTAGGCATCTGCGGGTGTAGCACTCCAGAGCCTTTTAGGAAAAGGGTTTTGGAAATTCTGGAGCATGCAAAGGAGTTTTAAAGAACTGCTTGCCCGTAGGTGATTCATGGAGTGACTTCTTGCCTTGTTTTACCTAGTCAGCCGCATTCTGGTGTAGAATGCTCATAACTCTCAAGTTAAGTCACATGTTAGTCCCTTATTGGGCATGCAGGTAGTTCGCCCTGTTATAGTGGAAGTAGCTACTAACTTTGGGAGGACCCTTGGGGAGGCATTTACGGATGATCTGGCTTTACTTTGTAGAGGGGAATGGGCGGGAGCCCTATGAGTAATACCCTGCGCCTCTACTGATGCACCATGACGATCTCAACAAATTTCGAAAAAATTGGGTTTTACCTTAACCCCAAAAGTATGTAAAATAATGGCCGTTATGGCTGTTATTAGGGGTTTAGGGCAATTATTTTACATACTTTTGGCGTTTAGGTAGGGCTTAGGGCCCTTGACGAAAAAAATACGTAGTGGCGGCGAGGTTGGGTTGGAGCATCCTAGGGTTTAGGGTTTAGGGGTTTAGGGGTTTAGGGTTTAATAGGGTTTAGGGTTTAGAGGTTTAGGGTTAAGGGTTTAGGGTTTAGGGACGTTGTGAGCCTGTAGCCAAGGTGTAAAACATCAGTCAGGCTGCAGAGTAGCAATATTGCCTGAACCCTTTTGGACCCCAACACTTCTGTTGTAGTACCTTTTTATTAGGGCTGTTATACCGTTAAAAGGTGTTCATGGGGAGGTTGGAGTCAACAGCAATGTCTTTATAGGGGGCTTTAGGTAGTCCTGAAGACCCTCGAGGAGGGGGGCGCAAATCGTTGTGTTAAAGAATTCCCGCAACAACATATGGACAGCTCAAATCATACTCACCAGGCGTGAATTAATGCCTTCATGAAGGCCTCGAGGCAGCCCCCAGCAAAGAATCGCTACGGGCAGCAATAGTTCTAGGCAGATACTTCCTAGGCAGTGGTGCAACTGTTGATGGGAAACACCTCGCGCTACTTAGGATACACAAGGTGCTGTGTTTCCAAAGTTCGGATTGTGGTGCAAGATTTCTTCCATCAACAGGATTCTTGTAGATTATCAAAATCGGAGCCCGCCATCATGACATCTCTACTTGTGGCGTCGGTTGGGGATGTCGAGTGTTCAGGTTAGGACTTTAAGCCCTGGACCATGAGGTGTAGCTCTTTTTACTCTGGAACAACTGGAGATGCTATTGAACGTCCTCAAGTCGACGTAGCGTAGACAGGTTGAAAAGGGAACGAACAGCATGCCAACCCCGTTCAACACCAAATAAAGCCCAGAACGGAACTCCTGAGAACACACAAGTGCTTGTAGGCATAACTTCAGAATTATATGACAGAGCAAACGTCACGGAAGCCTTTCCAAGAAAACCACCGCATTCCTCATGTTTACATGATCGGACTCGCATCTTTCCCGACTCCTATACAAGAGACTCCACCCAAAGGAAAAGAAACCTTTAGGAACTCCCTTTATTTCAGAAGCGTCTCTCTCAGATTGCATTAAGGTGGCCATGTTGCATGAATCTGGGGAAATTCTCTTTATGAGGCACCATCTGAGGGGAGGTTGGGTGAGATGAATTGCTTCATATTGCTTATGCTTTGTTAGTTAGGAGGTTACTTAAAACAACATGCCATCTATTGCCTTATCCAGGTCAGTAAGTGCGCAGCGGATTCAGGAAAGACGCGCGGACTGGAATCGGTTTAGGGTTTAGGGGTTTAGGGTATTCCAGATATTCAGACCCCAGTAAAAAAAACCCTAAGCCTGGCCATCAGCAACCCTAAACCCTACACTACAAACTCTTTCTTGTGAAGCTCCAAGTAGAAGGGGCCTCGAGTTCGAAGACTTTATCTGAGCTATAGTCTACCCTACAGGGATTTTAGGATTTAGGGTTTTTAATCAGTCAAGACTATGGCTCATCTGAATAAGAATAAGCTAAAATCTTTCACCGGGCCCATAAGCCGAAAAACTGAAGACCTCGACCCTAACAATTTAGGGTTTAGAGTGTAGGATTCAGGGTTTAGGGATTAGGATTTAGGCTTTAGGGTCTAGGGCCATCCACACCCTAAACCCTAAACTCTAAACCCTAAACTGCGCCTTGGTGGTGCTGGGCTTTAAGCTGCGTAACCAACACAATGTAGACTGTTGAAGATTGGGTTTATTGTCCCCCTTAAGTAGAGAGATATGAGGTATATGGGGATCTTATTATAATATACCCGAAGCCATATAACCCTAAACCCTGCACCCGCTATCTACTTAAGCGGGACTATGGGGTTTAGGGTTTATAGGGATACACTGTACTGAGTCCAGAAGTTCGGGCGTAATGTACGTTTAGGGTCTAATTACAGCCAAGAGTCCCTCCCTAAACCCCAAAAGTATGTAAAATAATGGCCTTTCTGGCTGTTATTAAGGGTTTAGGGATATCATGTTACATACTTTTGGGGTTTAGGTACCTAGAAGCCCTAAAGCCTAAACCCAAAACAGCTAATGCGGCCCCAGGACACGGATAGAACGGTGCTCTGAAAAGCTATTTCCCGGAAAGTTGAAATCCGTGTGAGCTATAGTCTAAGCTTCTTAATCTAGATACTAGGAGTTTAGACCATAGCTCATTAAAGTTTCAGTCCTCTTCCGGCGCTCAGGGCCTCAGGCTTAGGGTTCTATAGCTGCATGATTGCCAGCAAATGTTTTTTCCAATCCCCATGGTAAGCGTGAGTCCATTGAACTCTTTCGTACATATCAATCATGGAGGGCTCCGGCAGATTTTCATCATGGATTTTTGCAGGAGGCCTGCAACCTGGCATCTGCCTGCAAGAAAAGGGTTTGGGCATTTACGTAGGCTTTAGGTGAAGATTTTGAAGGGTGGTTCATATGGAGGGGGATGTAAGGTTTAGAGTTTCGTGTTGAAGGTATAAACCCTAAACCCTAAACCCTACGGTTTGGGGCTTGGTGTTCGGGGCTTTAGATTCTGGGCTTCATCAGCTATAATTACCTGCACCTTCGTCCAAAGGCAGCGCAGAGACAAATCGCGAGCTGCTTCTGATATCCATGAAGTTTGGGGTTTAGGGTTTAGGGTTTAGGAAGGTGTCTGGCAGGGGATGTGGAAGTGAAGCGGGTTATGGGCCAGGCACGGTCAAGATTGACAGTATGGGTTTGCTACAAGAAGCAAAGCGATGGTGTTGGACTAATGGGTGCAAGGCGCAGAATCATTCTACGTTTCCCTAGGGATGCAAATAGCCCAATGTAGGTAATATTTACAGACTTTAGGGCCCAATGTAGATAATATTTGTGTACATGGATCCCTAGGATTTAGGTTTGGGGACATTGACAGCACCGCAACATGACCAACGCAGGTGCTGCGGTAAGAATACAGAAAGACAGCTATCTAAGAAAACAATCCCCCTTGTTCAAAGTGAAGTTGCGAGACTTGAGCTATCCCATCCCGGTAGAAAGCCCCAAGCCCTAAATCCCGCAGGCCCCATAAACCTAAACCCCTTGACCGCAAAAAAACAGGGATACCCAACACGCCCTAGACGAACAGGCAGCGCGCGACTTCCCTGCCTCCTCAAACAATTTCGGCCGCACCTGACACAATTCTGTAAAGTAGATGTATTGGGTTTAGGGCTTAGTGTTTACGGTTTAGGATGTAGCGTTTCTTAAAATTGGGGGAACTGCAATATAGACATCGAAATACTAGAACCCTGTTATAAGGACCCCAATAAAGTGCCCCTAATTTTGGGAGACCCCCATAAGGATCCAGCAGATGAGCCTTTCAGAGGCGCAGTGTTCTCCTGCTTTAATTATGGAATCTGGGGTTTGTGCTCGCGCCCAGTTGGGGCGGAGGAATGAGCGTAAACACTATTGTAATCCTTTAGACTCTTTAATGTCTGCAGGGCGTATTTTCTGCATAAAACCTTTCTGAATAAGTGCTACATTCAACAAATCATTGTGGTTGTACTGTATTTATATGCCAAACAAACAAATTCCAAAGGGAAAAGGAGACTAGTATACGCAAGTGCGCAGAGATCAAAACAGAAACTCACGCAGGGCTCATTGCCAAGCATGGGGCTTTCTTGCCAGTACATTGCCTGGACCTCAAAAGTGGGTGAAATCATTGCCCCAAACCTTAACCAAAATCCCAAAAACAATAATTCTGCATACTCCAGGTAGTGCGTATTGCATCGCGTGTCAGTTCCAGACCGGCTGTTGCTTCTCAGATTTTAGGTTTAGGGGTTTCTCGCTTAGGGTTAAGTTTAGGGCCAGCTGCCATGCTCGCGGTTTAGGGTTTAGGGTTTAGGCTTTAGGTTCATGGGCAGGTGGAAGCTAATTCGGAGGCCAGGATCTTAAATGAAGCCGGTTCTCTTGGGCCGGCCATGGAACTACAGGAAGCATTGGGGCTCCCTTCTCAGAAGGCCTTCACATGCCAAAATAGCCTCATCTGGGTGAGACCTGACACCAAACCCTAAACCCTAACTCTAAACCCTAAACCCTACACCCTAAATCCATGGTCACAACACCTCTCTGCTACACAATGATGTCGTAAAAAACACTTTGCTGTGCCGTCTCTGGCTCAGGGGTCGGTGTTTCCCTCATCATCAAAGACGTCAAAGATGGGCTGAATCATGATCCCTAAGGGTCCAAGGACCCAAATGATAGGGCCTTAGGGCCCAAATACCATGAGCATTATAGTATTTGGGCCCTAAAGCCCTATTATTTGGGTCCTTGGACCCTTAGGGGATGGCTAGCAAAAGCAAGCACGCAAGTAAAGCTGGTTGCAGCTGTCCTGGCTCTTCTTTTCACATCCATGTGGTGCTGCTATGCTGGGGTTGTTCATCCAAAGTTTCCCATTGTGAGAACAGCGCCCCACAATTATTTGGTTACAGCTGCCCAGCTGTCCTTCCGATGTCAAAGTAGGCTACTTCTGGGGCAGTGTATGTTTCTTGCCGTTCAAAGGACTCTTGTCAATTATTAAGCAGAAAAGCGGGGGCGATCCGTCATCCGGAGTGTCGCATATTTACCTCCGAACCCAAGAATTACGTAGCCGCCTGAGCTTGTGGGTTACATCCCTTCATCATGAAGAGTTTCGCGTGCGGTCCATCTTGGGGCGTAGATGTCCTCCCGTCATCGAACACTTAACCCTAAACCCTATCCCAATGCTCCTGGCTCGACCCGACGCTGTGAATGCCCACCGCTGCGGTGAGAAATGCAGGGCAAAAGAAGCACCATTCAGGGCTTAGGGTTTAGGTATGGGGATATGGGGCTTAATGGTGGTAGAAGCTTAGAGTCTGCATCAGAGGCTGGCTTGAAGAGCTGCGGAATAGATTGCACTACGATCTTGAAAAATCTATCTGCTGAATGTTACTATTGAAAACTATAAGGCATAATAAAAGCCTAGGAGAAGTCACGGCAAACATCCGCTGAAAGACCATGCAAGCACTTGAAGGAACCGGACACTCAGGCCCTAAACCCTAAACCCTGAAGCCAAACCCCTAAACCCTAAACGAAGCAATATGGGGTGGACATGCCCAATGGAAATCTAAATGAAGCTCTCCTGCCCTTCACCCTGGATAGGGTACAATTTAGGGTTTAGGGTACAGGGTCTAGGGTTTGCCCCGACTCCCGTATTGAATCTGGCAAGAATATATATACATACATATATATGTATATGAAAAATGGAAACTTGCAACACCTGTCCCCGTCTGTGCAACGAACATGCGAGCTCAAAATGCAATCCCAACGCTTGTTGAGAATCCCCACATTTAACCTGAAACCGTGAGGCCTAAGGCCAAAAAAAAACCAAACTCTTAACTGTGCACCCTAAGCCCTACATCCTAAACGAGAACCCGGCAACATGTCTCCCCAGCACCTCCTTGCTGCTTCTGTCCCCTGGTATCGATTTCGGGGTTTGGGGTTTACGGAGTTTAGGGTTTCGGGCTTATGTAGGGTTTAGCGGTTTTGGATGGAGGTAATTATGGGGGATGGCGAAGAAACACGGCGCAATGTTGATATGAAGCGGTGTGGGACAGTAAACCCTAAACCCTTTGCGGGGTCTGGGTCATTGAGGATTGTCAGACGGAGGTTGAGAAAAACTTTCATATAGGCTGAGCTCAGGGTTTTACGTTTAGGCTGGTCTAGGCCCCTAAACCATATATATCCGAAACCCAAACCCTAAACACCACATGAGCATTCGCCGAAACTCCTTGTATCATCCGATGCCCTGGACAGCTTTGGGGGGTCCTGTCGCTTTTGCGGGTTTCGGCGTAGGATGCAACGAAAGGTATCACTTTTGGAGGGTTCAGCCAAATCACGGTCATGGTTACGTCTTAGAAGGAGGGGTCTCGCTGTTGGGGGCGTCCTATCGCTTTTGAGGCGTTTTGCGCGTTTCCTACGTTTCACGGCATTCCTTCTCTTCGTGCCTAATACGCGAGTATTGCCCATTGCTCACATGAGAGCGAGAGCGCTTCCCCTTTGGCTCTTGAGATGCCAACCCTGAACTCCAAGCCCCCAAAGGGTGTTACTAGTTCTTCATCCCGACTCCTTTGACTCCCTAAACCCTACACCCCTAGATGCTAAACCCCAAACCCTAAACCCTAAACCCTACATCTCTAAGCAGAGCATGGAGCTTTGAGAGAAAGCCCATATGAGCTATAGTCTAAACTCCTTCAAGGCGCCTTTATAGGGGAGTAGTACAGGGGTTACTAAGGGGGATACTTGGAGTTTAGACTATAGCTCATATAGACCAAAGCTCTGCTTAAAGGCTGCTAGTCTGGGTGTTAGGGTTTAAAGTTTAGGGTGTTAGGGTTTAGGGTTGTGGGTTTAGGGTTCCTTGCAGCCAGCATTGCTGAACGCATAACCCCTTCCAGTACACACCCCGGTACTGGGCCCAAAAAATCATCAGTATTAGGTAGATGACTTGTTGAAAGAACTAGAAAGCATCCTTTAAATTTTTGTCTCCATGGAAGATCCATAATCAATTAATTGAATCAAATACTTACATAGAGTAGTTACTAACTGAATACTTAGAAAATTGAAGCTATTTATTCATTGTACTTAATCAACCCAATGAATAATTACTTGATGACAACTTATGAAAATCCCCTAATTCATTATTAGGTGGCCCCTTTTGAAAAGAGTCTTGCCCTAAGAACGGCTCTTCATGAGCTTCATGCCCCTGAGTTCATTATCTAAGATCAGGAGGGAATACATATTAGGAGGAAAGGAATATGGTTGAAGAGCTTTGTGTCAGTGAATCTATTGCCCAAGCCCAGAGCTTAAACCCGCCCGCACTGAAAGCGTAAGTCGACGTCGTCACAGCCACAAAGATCACCACGCCGTGAACGCTGAGCAAACATACCAGAAAGTCTAAACCCGAAACCCTAAACCCTGAACTCTGCCGCCCTAATTCCTCAAATTCACAAGCTTACCGCCCAAAACCTTTAAAGCGATGAAGCCCTATACCTTGACCGAGCAACAGTACCGAAAACGTACTGTGAAGCCAGTACTCTTTCATGTGCGACAATTTATTCTCCTAATGAGTGTGATGATTACGACGATGATGAGACGGAGGATGAAGATGTAAAACAACAATGTAACTGTTTACCATGGGATCCTTATATACCTGCTATGTATCCCATATGTACCCGTAGGTGTCCCTAGAATCCCATATTAGGCGCCCGTACTTAAAACCTTAGAGTGCGGCGACGCTTTTTAAACATCCGGACACGTAAACAACCGAACAGGTACATTATACTACCTCTGCAAAGCATGGCTTCCGGCCGCCCACGAATAAAACATCCGGAATTGAATCTAAACAGGAAAACATCCGGATTGAAATAGATCTTTTATGCTACCTCCGTGGCACGTTGGGGTTGGCCCCCCGCCACTTATTTAGAAATGTCACCGTAGGTCAGACCCCCCAATGACTTCATAGAAGCCGAGCTGCAACAATGGCAACGCTAATCATGATGATATTCGCACGCAGCTAGGCAGGGTTTGCGGCCATTAACAAACAACACGCCTAGACCCTAAATGTGCTAAGCCGCAGTCCCTTCATGTCGAAAATCCTAATTCCATAGTGTGTTGACGTGATCAATGATAATCATTCCCCCTAGACCCTAAGCCCCAAAACCCAACAATGATCCAGTGAGCCCCACACCCTCTAGCGTCTCAACCCAGATGGTGCAAGGAAGGGCATTTGCAAAAGGTTTTTCAAAGGAATTCCTAAGGGCCGAGGGTCTTCCCTGAATCATTAATTTCAACGCCTACGCCTGAAAATCCGACCCTAAATCCATGACCCAACACCCTGGACCCTAGACCCTGGGCTACTGGGTTCCCAGCTGCGAAGGAAGGATTCGACGAACAAAGAACCATGCACCGAAAAGACAAAGCGCATGGTCAACATCCACCTTCCGGGGAAAGCCCACATATGGCAGTGTCCACAAATTGTTGGAGCCCAATATAGACCCGTAAATGGTATAATCCGTATTATATCGACCCTCAACTGGTACCCCTTATTTTGGGAACCCCATATGTATTGGGCTCAAAGATGAGAATTTAAGGCTTCATTGCGAGACGAGACTGCTTTCTTACAGCCTGTCAAGTCTCTGTTCAAGAAGTCTTTCATGGAACCTGGGTCCCAGTGACCTCGTAGTAACAAGGGCTTAGGGTTTAGGAGCGTACCCTTTTTCCAATTGTCCAGATCTAAAACAGAGACGCTAAAATAGAAAGGGACAAAGCTACTACTGGGGTCCCCAGTAAACATGGGTGCTTTCCCAAAACAGGTGTCCCTCTTGCGGGGGTTCCTACAACAGTGATTCTACTACAAGGGGTATATAAGTATAAGGGCTTCATTGAGAGTCTCACACGGCTCGAGGAAAGGTATCAAGACTCCTAGGTCCTAGAAACATCTGGTGACAAGCCCTGATGGAAGAGTGGTTTGGATGCTTTTTCAGACAACAACCCCAATAGACAGCATTGTGACCATCATCTCATAATCATCGAAGGAGGCAATGCAGGCCTCTAGTGATACCTGCACAGCTCAGCCACAATCCCTGAACAAATAAAACACACCCCGCCTCTCTCTGTCTCATCGTGCTACTACTACTGCTGCTACTACTACCACCACCACCACCAATACCAATACCAACTACCACAATGACCGCTCCTCCTCCTCTTGCTTTAGCCCCGCTGCCCTCTGCAAAGCCTTGCCATTCGTAACCTTTTCGGCACTTTCCCAGTATAAACCCCCAAAATACCATAGTCATTATTATGGGGACCCCCAAGATGGTACCCATAATTTTGGGAAACTCCCATTTGTCTGCCCTTAGTGAGTATCTCAGCATCCTCGGGCCGCGTCAAAATGCGAGCCTGCTACCCAGAAGATTAAAACAGATACTCCTACCGGATTATTGTGAATGCGTGTATTTTCTTATGAAGCCCTAAACCCTTAAACCTAAAAAGTAATCCCTAAAGCCTATATCCTATAGTAGTGGTTGGGTACAGGGTGCCCCTCCGTTCATGTACACACGTCGGACAAGCCTGACGCCCGAGCCTGGATGTTACCCTCGCCCCAGAAAAGACTAATACAGGGGAATGCATAACTACCAGCATCATTTCGGGGTCCATTAGAGTTACCCTATCTCATAAGTAAGGGCAGCTCCCTGTAATGCCTGCCCCAACACCAACCCTAAATCTTAAGCCCGTAAACCCTAACCCCTAAACCCAAAACTAAAGACTCTAAACCCTGAACCCCTAAACCCTTTGGAGGTCCCTTTTCGGTTCCCAACCATCCAGCCTGACCACCGAACATCATGGATGACATGAGACCTGAGCCGTTCTTAAGGTTTAGGCCCTACGGTTTGAGATTAAGGTTGCTCGGCTTTCGGTTTAAGGCTCAAGGTTTCAGGTTTGCTTGGGCCACCCGAATATCTAGAGTAAGAGCCTTTGACCCTCAAATCATGGGTACGCTGGCATCTAGAGTAAGAGCCTTTGACCCTCAAATCATGGGTACGCTGGCTTGTATTTTGGGTATTTGAGAGGTGCAGGTGGGGTTTTGGGGCTCCGTGCCGTTTAGGCCTATAGGGTTCATGACTCAAGATTCAAAACGTTGGGATTGCTTCGCTTGAGATGCACTTTTTCCACGCTAGGGTTTCTGGTTACCTTTGCTCGCGGACTTCGCGAATGCCTATACTTGGGGCTTCTTATTTTGGTTCGAACCGCCTACTTCGTGGCATGCTGGCCCCTCAACAGTAATTTGCATTTGCCTTAGGGGAACCTGAATGGTGGTGTGAAATGGTGGTTAGCATACCTTGATTTTCTTTCGTCTCCAGGTGGGGTCTGGTTCGTTTTTGCTAGTGCGGGTCCCCAAGCGCAGTCCAAACTCGGCCGTTCTGTTCACCCGCGTGTACATATCCCTAAACCCTAAGCACAACCCTAAAACCCGCAAAGGCGTCAGAACTCGGAGTTTCAAATTGCACTTCCACCTTGCCGATGGCACAGGCAATCTTTAGCCATAACCAGCTTCTACTGCATCCACCGAACACAAGCCTCCAATTTAGGCTTTAAGGTTTAAGTATGACGTAAGGAGCAACTTACTGAATCTTAGTGGGAAACACGGGATTATATCCTTATAGAATATATTCCTATATTCCCCACTAAGGATCAGTACACTAAAAATCAGTAACCCGCTCACCCTGGTATTAAACCCCTCCACCCTTCTTTCATTAAATATTCCCAACATATTGTAGTATACCACAACGGGGAGTACTTATTCTTAGGGGGGGTGGTGGGGCTAATTGTACAGTTTACGTTGAAATCTCAACAGTTCCAACAACAGCTGCCGACAAAACCGCGACCGCTCATTGAAACACCTCAGCCTGCCAAATCCATGCATCACCAAATTGTTTTCCAACACAGTTCGTTGTCAACAGCAGTCTTTTTACACGCAGCTTTGCAATCGACAACAAAAAAATCATTTGTAATGGCAAATGTTTGATGTTCTAAGAGAGTAACGGTAGAGGCCACCTGGAGCGGTCGTATTCTGCCATCCAGATATCGCTCTGAAACTGGCTTCGCCAGCAAGGAGAGGGACTACGCAGAGCTTTGATATTTGAGGGTTGAAGATGTGAAGTTCTTCGGGATCGTGTTGCCGCTGCATAAAGATCCCTAAGAACTTCATATCTTCAACCCGCAAATATCACTCCCCTCCCCCTAATATGAAGCCACCCCACCCCCCCATGTCAAATACTCCCATTCTGTGGTATATTTTCACAATACACTCAAGTTCCGTTTCTTTCAAAAGCCCTTGCGGAATACCTCTTCCGCAAAAGGATGC
The DNA here is from genome assembly GCA_905231905.1 of Symbiodinium pilosum. Classification (NCBI taxonomy): domain Eukaryota; class Dinophyceae; order Suessiales; family Symbiodiniaceae; genus Symbiodinium; species Symbiodinium pilosum. Next base: position 42,373 of record CAJNIZ010034202.1, read on the forward strand.
AAAGCTCTTGCGCGTGAACCGAAAAAATCAGAAAAATCTGCCTGAGAGGCGCCCGGCCAGCTTCCTGAGAAGGCAACAAAAAAGCTATATTTTCCCCAGAACTCCCTGATTGTCAAAAAGAAGTCCGTGCACGTACATGGCGAGAAATTACCAACAACTCATCTTCTGAACACGCGAGTGATGGAACTTCGGGCAGCGCAGCTCAAAGAAAACTCAACAGGCAGATTTCAAAAACAATCATCTAGAGATGGACACAGCTTGACTAGCTCAAGGCCGCGGCCCCGGTGCCCATGGCTATTTCGCTGTTCTGATGATTGGAAGGCCGGCTGACTAGCAGAAAGCCGCGGCCCCTGCCCCTGTCTCTGTTCCAGGTCACCTTGAAAAACCAGCGTCAACGTGCCTGCCATTTGAGATCTTGCGCCTTGAGGACAGGCTCTTTAAAGCGCATTGTTTGGCGTTATGCGCTCAAGTCCCTGTTCAAGCTTTAATGGGACTGCCAATCCATGCTGCACCAACCTCCTGATTGGAAGCTAGATGAAAGTCTGTGGGACATAATAGAAAAACACCCAGGTTGACATTTGAGTTTAGGTTTCAAGCCTTACCCCCAACATCAACACACCTGAGGCCCATTGACAAATGACAAGGAGAAGTTCCCCTCACTACGGGGGCCCTGTCATTGCCGCAGGTAACCACCAGGCTGAGCCAAGAGCAACAGCACAGCCACAGTCAAAAAAATGAGTCGAGAAAGAAAAAGCAACGCACGCGCGCACGCACGAAAGAAAGACAGAAAGAAAGAAAGGAAGAACAACAAAAACAAACAGAGCACAACACTTGCAACAACGCACCCGAGGCGGCAAATAACAAGGAGAAGTTCCCCTCACTACCTGAGGCCCTGTCATTGCTGCAGGTAACCACCAGGCTGAGCCAAGAGCAACAGCACAGCCATGATCAAGAAATGAGAAAGAAAAAACAACGCGCCGACGCACGAAAGAAAGACAGAAAGACAGAAAGACAGTAAGACAGAAAGAAAGAAAGAACGAACGACCGACCGACCGACCGACCGACAACAACAACAACAACGACAACAACAACAACAGCAACAACAACAACAACAACAACAACAGCAACAGCAACAGCAACAACAGCAACAGCAACAACAGCAACAGCAACAATAGCAACAACAACAACAACAACAACAACTACTACTACTACTACTACTACTACTTCAAACAGAACACAACAATTGCAACGACGCACCCGAGGCCCATTGGCAAATAACCGGAAGAAGTTCCCCTCACTACCTGAGGCCCCTAGGCAAATGACAGGAAGAAATTCCCCTCACTACAGGGGACCTGTTAGTGCCGCAGGTAACAACAAAACAACAAACAACGCAAAAAGAAATGAACAAAAACGAAACAACAACGAACCTGCGGCCCATGGCAAATGACAGGAAGAAATTCCACTCACTACAGGGGCCCTGTCACTGCCGCAGGTAACCACAAGGCTGAACCAACAGCGACAACGAAAGTCGCATTGAGAACATTATGTTCAATAAGCAGAGAAGAAAGGGCTGTCGTGGTGTCGGGGAAATGGTTGTGAACTAGCGCTTTGCCTTCAACAGTCCATAGTAATACTGCACCGCGAGCGCGACTTGCTTCCTCAAGGGCTAGTGTGCCAGCACCCGAGTCCAGAGCATGCGAAGGTATATGGGAACAGGCGCACGCGAGATCAAGCAACCGCGGCAACTCCCGCCCCCTCACCCCGATCCGGAGTTCGACCCGGTGTTGCCGAGGACTCTTACGGTCGAGGCTGTTAGCCACCGGCAAATGGCACGCTGCGGTCGCAGAGGGCCCACCAAGTATTGGCACCTAAGCTGCGGGGCATATCTTTTACAAGGATCTACAACCAAAAAGAAAATTGAAATACAGCATACCTGCATATGAAAACCCTCATGCCCAGCTGCGCAACTGTTTCATGGGTGCCCCCACCACGCTACTGATGATTACAAGGGCATAGCCGGCACTTCAACCCTTTTCTGCATTCAATACTCGTTAACCCAAGAAAACTCCCTGTTCCCACTTCATCTCCCTTTTGCTCTTCGACTTGGTTTTCCGTTGTTGGAAGATTCAGGCTTCTACCCCGCATATATCCTCATAGTCTCCTCCTTAATGACTGCACCCTCACACGGAGACCATGTTCTAAGCTTCCAGCCTAAACCCTAAACCCTAAATCCCAGACCCTAACCCCAAATTCTGGATAGGCTTCTATGGGTGAAGCGAGTCTTGGGCCTAGCTCTGACATGACCTCGTTCTGGGGCTCTCTGATCGGCCCCGAGCAGACAGATAGCGCCTTGCCCCGGTAAAGTGTGGACATTTCATATTATTAGGTGGGGTGGGGGTGTTTCATATCATGGGAGGGGATTACATGAGCTATATAGTCTCAACTCCTTAAAGGGGGTTGGTTATATGGGGAAACTTATAGGGGAGTATTGTAGGGGTTATTCAGGGGGATACTTGGAGTTTAGGCTGTAGCTCACGTGATCCTACATGAGGTCATTACATATGGGGGACATTTGCGCAATACTACGGGGGACGGGAGTATTGAGTCCCGGAACCGTAAACCCAACACCCGGAGCCGGTCTGAGCCAGGCACGATCCTAGGCATGCTAAACATAGAAGCTTTAAATAGAACCCCTATATGCCCCATTATTTGTAGTTTCCATGTTCTTTTCCATTATCCCTGTAAAAATGCCATTATGACCTCTATAAATAACCCTTCTGTGAACCCCACCACACCATGTCATGACCCCCAAACCCTAAACCCGAAATCCTTAACTCCAAACACAAAATCCCGAAGAAGAGTTATGGATGACAGCCTGCAAGCAACATGTTCCCAACGCCCTGAAGCAGACAAAGGCAGGGCAACCATGCAACCCCATATTCTGGGAACCCTAAACCCTAATAAGGCCTAAACTCTACACGAAGCTTACCATCTGGAATTGGAAGATGAACCCCTAACCAAAGGCCCACAACTGAGACCCATCCTGCACCCTGTAGCTTCAACCCTAGAAGCGTATAAGCCAGGAGAGCTACAAACATTATTCAGTGACAATCCCTCCATAACCATGAACTGATACGCCCTAGAAGCCCTTTGCCAGTTTAGGCGTTGCATCTACCCTTAGACCCTAAACCCTCCACCTTAAACTCAGAAAACCTGAAACCCTGAACCAAAAACCCTGAACCTTAAGCTCTAAAACCAACCCTGAGCCTTTAACTCTAGACCCTACCTGTGACTCCATTTACCTACCGTTTAGTGTACTTACCCCTTAATTAGTAGGTAGAACCCATAAAAATCTGTAGGTAAATGGAGTCACAGGTAAACCCCTAAACCATAAACCTTAAGCTCCAAAACCAACCCTAAACCTTTAAAAACCTTAAGCCCTAAACCCTAAACTCCTAAAGCCTCAGCCTTTACTGAGGCTGTAGCAGGCGAGCACCATCAAGGCAAGAACCAATCGCGCAAGCAAATCCCACGGCAAAGGCGCCGCGGTGGAAACCCTGGGAGGTAGGATTTACCCTAATGGGTTTAGAGTTAAATTAAGGGTTTAGGGTTTGCAGGAGGTTTGCATGGATACCGAAGGATAGGTAGAGATTAGTAGGGCTTGAGTATGCCTACACCTAAGGGTCCAAGTACCTAGTAATCACATACTTACCGCAAACCCATACCTTAGACACTAGTACCAAAACCCCTAGTTGTTGGGTACTGGACCCTTAGGGTACATGATATGCGTGGAGTACCAACACGTCCATCAAATGGGAACTTTCATGGAAACTGGACTCTCATGTCAAGTCTTACAAGGCCGTAATGTAGGGCCGAAATAATCAGAATGGGGTGTCAGGGTATAGGGTTTAGGGTTTGAGGTTCCAGACTTAGGGTTTGGGGGTATATATTATGCTAAAGCGTTGGCAGGACTGTTAGGCGAGAATGTTGGTAATGGTTCAAGCTTGTACATTAGGGCACCAGTCTCGGATCTGTACAGCCCTTAGCCTCACGGTTCAGGACGTAGGGCTTATTGGGTTAAAGGGCTTAGGATGTGCGAGCCATGCTTCGGCATCTAGTGTTTAAGATTGAGGGTTTAAGGTAATTTACTTTTCGGGGCTCAAAACCCTAAACCCTAAAATCTTAACCCTAAACCCTAAAATCTTAACCCCAGACTCCCTAGACCCTAACTATAGGAAAATGTTGCGGCTGGTATTTCAGTGCTCACAATGGAGCCGGTGGAGCTGAGTGTTCAGGGTGGAGGTGTACGCGTCACTGTGCAGATGTGTTAACCCCGGGAACTCCCCCTTGGGGTTGTATTGGGATAATGGAAAAGAAAATGGAAACTAATACTTAGGGTAAAGGCTTAAGGGTTCAGGATTTAGGGTTACTCCTAAGAAGTCTTGAGAAAGGGCTGCGCCCTAAACCGGAAAATCTAAACCGCGAATGGTTTTTTCAAGGACTCCCTGGGATGCACGGGAAGACCCCAATATAGACCCCAAAATATCATAATCCTTACCCCCCATAATAGTACCACTACTTTTGGGAATCAGCAAATCATCATCTACGAGGGTCCCTGCTGATAGGATCTTGTTGGGAAAGCTCCCACAGGATGGTCGGATAGATGTCTTTTCCCTCAGAAAACCTGGGTTGCTGTTAAGGAACTTAAATTAAGCTACTATATTTGGGGAAACCCTCTTATTTACTATATATACCCATTATGGTAACTTAATTGAAGTTCCTTAACAGCAACCCAGAACCTTGATGACAATTTGCACCTCAGCTGGTTTGAGACATAGCAACCCAACCCTAGACCCTAAATCCCTAACCCTAAACCCTAAACCCTAAACCCAAGACCCTAGACCCTAAATCCTGTCCTAAACGCTCAGATCAAGCCCCGAACCATCAACCCTGGTCCAAGGCAGTTCCCCCAAAACCCCGACACCGTGCCTCCGAAACTTCAAAGTTCTACCTGAACCCCAAAAGTATGTAAAATAATGGCCTTTATGGCTATTATTAGGGGTTTAGGGCTATTATTTTACATACTTTTGGGGTTTAGGTAAACCTTTGACCAGAACGCCGGACACTTGCAACTCTGCAGCGTCCAAGTCAAGAACATTCAAGAACCTTTCCGTGAACGCTAAACCCTAAACCTAGACGCGGCCACACCGCACCTACCATTTTTCAGGTTTTTAGAGAAAATTCCTCCTAAATCCGCCCAGGTCACATCCTCGGCATGCTCTTATGCGAGGGGGGCGGAATGGGGGGGGTAATTGCAAAAATACCAGGACTACTCATTGGATGTCGCTCACATTGCATTTTCATGTTTTTTTCAGCATCAGTTTCCATTTCTGTGAACAGGGTTGGTCAAGGAAGAAATTTCCAATCTTGTCAACAGTCACCGGGATCGAAATCCTGGTCGCAAAACGCATAACTGTCGTCACTTTTGCACTTGCTCCTGGCCCTCGCGTCTCAAATGTGTCAACAGCCACAAGGAACAGTAGACAATCTGTGGAAGCAGATGCAGGAGATCCTACCCTGCAATCTCCGTGTGTCCGCAAGTGGCACGCAGAAAGCTGTAAATCCTGCCCTTGTCAACTACTTGTTTCAGTTTGTGCCGCTGGCGCCACGAGGGAAATTTCCAGTCTCTCAAGCTCAAAATGGGCAAGCTCTTGCAGCCAAAGTGAGCTCAACAACCAAAAAAAGGCTGCAAACTAAGTCGGTGCCCTCACGAATGCTGGCATGCGCAGTGAAGGTTGTAGGTGCGCAGTGGGCTCGCCAGGCCCTAAACCCCTTTGTCCCAAACCCCTTCGACATCCGGGCTCCCTGACCCCTCCAGAGGTTGCGATCTGCTCTTGCGACTGGATTGACCTGGGAAGGTCTGCCCAAATAAGCCCCTTTTGAAGGCTCCTAAACCCTAAATCCTAAACCCTTAAACCCTAAACCCTTAAAACCCTAAACCCTGAAAACCCTAAACCCTAAATCCTAGACCCCGAAACCCTAAACCCAACCCCTAACCCCTAAACCCTAAACCCTAAATCCTAACATGGCCCTCCAAGGTTTTGCCGACACGGAGTGCGAGGAGGGGAGATTACAGTTGTCCTGTAAGGCTTCCTATGGAGAACTTGGAACCTTGATAAAAATAATACTTTTTGCTGTTCCTTGGGGTTATAGTAAGCAAAAAGAAAAAATATTTCCAAGTACCCCCCAAGTATTTCTATGAGGGCTGTATGAGAAGCTCCCAGGTATGTGCACATGACCGTCATGCACACGCACATACAGTCCCTCATAAGTAGATAGACTATAGCTTTGGGTATATTATAACAAGATCCCCATACACCCCGTATTCTATCTACTTAAGCGGGACTATATACATAGTGTATATATATATATATGTATTATGCACATGAAAATCTGGCTGAAATGTTTGCGAGGGCACCTCGTAGAAAGACGCACATGCTGCGTTGGCGAGATGGCTCTCAGAGGGTTCTGGCTGGGGGTATGGGATCTAGCTAGAGTAAGTAATGTAACCAATTGAAAAAGGGTGGTGGTGCACCTAAACTTATTGTCTTTTGCAAGCATAGGGCTACCCAAGGTATGGGGCACTCGCGACCCCATCTACTCCGGCAAAGTCCTGGTATAGTCTAAACTCCAAGTAACCTTCGTTAATAACCTCTAAATAGTCCCCTTTATAACCTCCCCCCAAGTTAATTAGTAGCCTTTACTGTATGACGATGAAGGTACTGCTTGCTGTCCTTGCGAGGTATTAGGCCAAGAAACTTTTGCTGCTTCTGAGGTTCTAGACCACATGGGAGCTAAGCCCCCGCCCCCTATACTGTTTACGCACGCCACTAAACTCCCTAAAATCTAAACCCTAAACCCCTTAAACCCTAAACCCTTAAACCCCAAACCCCTTAAACCCTACACCTTAAACCCTTAAACCCCAAACCCTAAACTCCCTAAACCCTAAACTGTCAAGCCTGGTGGAGCGACAGGTGGTAAAGGGTTTAGGATTCAGGTGGAGGGTTGAGAGTGAACGTGTAGGCTTTACCTTTCCCTAAGAGTCTAAGGACCCAAATAATTGGGTTTTAGGGCACAAATACTATATTGTTAATGGTATTTGGGCCCTAAAACCCTACTGTTTGGGTCCTTGGACCCTTAGGTTTTGGGATCTAGGTCTATGAAAAGCAACTAAGAGCACGAAAAAAGGAAAGAACGGCTCACAGCATGTAGATTTCGCAGTGTCTGAGCGTGTGAAGCAATTTCGGAGCACCAGCATCACTGGAAATCCCACTTGCCTGTCTGCTCTAAGTCTATAAATCCTACATACCCACTGCGAGCTATTTCGATCCCTAGGGCTAGGGTCAAAATGAAGGGGCAATCAGCTCCACCATCTGACATGCGATTCGCGATTATCGTTGCGTGCCGATTAAAGCCCCAGACTCCGATTTTGAGGGGACTTCTTCGGGGCTTGGGGTGCAGTGTTTATAGGGTTTAGGGTGCAAGGGGGATCGTTAACATTCACCTCCAGCTATGAAATCGGAGCTGCAGCTTGGGGTTCATGACTAGAGTGCCCCTTAAGTAGATAGAATATGGCTTTGGGTGTATCGTAATAAGATCCCTGTATACCCCATATTCTATCTACTTAAGGGGGACTATATACCGAGGACGCGCTGACATTCCAAATCCCTTGGCCATCAAATTGAGGTCTGCGCATGAGTCCTCCTGTAGTTATCCGCGTAGTGAAGTTGAAGCCTGTTTAATCCTCACAGCATAGAACCCCAAAATCCACCAAAAACACACACAGGATTTCAGATACAGGGGTGTCTGCTACGATCAGAAATGAACTCATGGTGGGGTGCTGCATTGGGGTTTTGGACTTGGGGTTGAGGGTTTGGGGCTTGGGGCCCCGCGGCAAAGGCTAGGTGCCCAGGGGTGAAACTTGAATTGAAGACTTATACATGGACGCCAGGTCTGAGAAATGGACCCTACCGTACAAAATCGAACATGGAATGAAGATGGGGATCTTGTAAGGAGAGCCCAACAATGGAGGTTGAGCTTCAAATCTTAAGTAAGTTCTAAGGCCTACACCTAATCCCAAAACCCTAAACCCTGATCCCCTAAACCTTAAACCCTGACCCCCTCAAACCCTAAACCCTAAACCCCAAAACCCTTTAAACCCCTAAACCAAACCTTTGGTCCCTGTAGAAAGCCAAGCCCTTCGCGTCCGCGCGCTTCGCCGGCCGCGGCGGCAGCAGCAAGAACAGCGAGGCGCGCAGGGGCACGAGCGGGTTTTGAGCTCCTGCTAAAACCCCTACACCCTAAGCCCTATGCCCTAAACCCTAAACCCTAAGCCCTAAACCCTAAACCCTAAACTCTAAACCCTAAGCCCTATAGACCCTAAACCAACCCTACCCAGACGCCTGGGAGGATCTAACAATTAGATCCCCTATATAGATCCATTCTGACCCCTATATAATCCTTATATAATTTCCCCTATGGTTCTAGGGGATCTAATTTTTAGATCCTGTTGGGGGTCTGGGTATACCCTAAGCCCTACCCAAGGGCTCCTGTGTAGTTCCTTTTTGGGTCTGTTATGGGTTTTTGCTAAGGGATTACAATATACTACCCAAAAAGGAACTACATAGGGGGGTCTGGGTAAACCCTACACCCTAAAGGAGAGCTTCAGGTTGAGGGACTTAGCTGCAGGGACTGTAGGAGTGATTTAGGATGACTTACGGTTTAGGGCTTACCTAACCCCCAAAAGTATTTAAAGTAATAGCCCTAAACCCCAAATGATAGCCATAAAGGCCATTATTTCACATAGGTCCAGGTAAGGTCTAGGAGCTAAGGAGACGGAATGTGGGTTGAGGGATTTAGCTTCAGGGATTGGAGTTGATTGGAGTTTAGGGGCTAGAGTATCCAAGGTACGGGGCGGGGAGATTCTCAAAATGGTCCCTATAGGGACCTGGGGATATACCTCGATTATGTAGGAGCTATTGGGACTCTAGGCTTTGAGGCTTGGGGGTTCGCAGCTTAGAGTTCCGGACGTACGGCTTCTGCACCTAAACCCTAAACACTAAAAGATGTTAGAGGTCGTCGCGAGTGTACTGGTCCGGGGTTTAAGGCTCTCCTAGATCTTCTAGCTTGAAGGGCCTACTAAGACTTCGAGCCAAGATCCTACCAAGCCCAAACCGGAACTTCTTTGGAGGGCCCAGCCAGGGTGGATGAAAGAAATGCTGCTCCACACCACAAACTTCTAACACAGATTGCGGATTTTAAGTGATGCAAGATTTCCTTCATCCATTCTAAAGCCTGAAGGTCCGAGTCCTGAGGTCCCTTAGTTAGCTTTAACTACCCCTACCACCCTTAGTTGTCCTGAATTTACCCTGAATAAGCTTAATGAAGGAGGAACAGTAGGGGGGGTTAGTGATTCCATAACAGTGGGTTCTAAATTTTTAGGGTTTAAGGTTCGGGCTCTAAGGTGTAGGGCTTAGGGTGGGATCTGAGGCTTAGAGCAACCCGGCCCCCACACCCCGCTAGGCTCATTTCATGCCCTAAACCCATACCACCCTAAACCCGAAGGCCTGAACCCTAAACCCTAAACCCTAAAGGCCTGAACCCTAAACCCCTTTAATCCCTCAACCACAAACAAAAGTCCTGTAAGTTTCCAGTGCGGCCCTCTGCTTCACGTCCCGCGCCTTACGAGGCCCGGAGTGGACCTGATAGGGTTTAGGATTTAGGGTTTAGGGGTTAGGGTTTACAGTTTGGGGTTTAGGGTTTACAGTTTGGGGTTCAGAGTTTAGGATTTGCGGTTCGGGGCTTTCAGGTTGTGAGGTTAGGTTATAATCTGAGGGTCAGGGTTTAGGATCCAAAGTTTAAGGCTTGAACATGTTTAGTGCTTTGAGTTTCAGCTCTAGGTTGGCTGCAAAAGGTGTTAGAGGCTTTAGGGCTTGAGGAGTGCCAGTCTAGGACCAAAGGATTTTCGGGTTCTAATTTGAAGCACTACCTGGACCCAAAAAGTAGGTAACATAATAGCCCAAAACCGTTAACAACAGCCCAAGAGGCCATTATTTTACATACTGTTAGGGTTCAGGTAGTTGTATGTTAAGCATGTAGTGCGAGAACGGCCCTACCTGAGCATGTACTCCGAAACGAAACCTGAACCCTAAGGGTCCAAGGACCCAAATAATAGGGTTTTAGGCCCCAAATACCACTAACAATATTGTATTTGGGCCCTAAAACCCCATTATTTGGGTCTTTGGACCTCTAGGGCAGACCCTATACAAATAATTAAGACAGCGAGCCCTCACATGAATACATACTTCATACCTCTGAACCAAACTTAGTGCATGTTCCAAACTTGATGAATGTACATTGGAATGTCAGAAACTTCACCTTGTATGTCGCAGTTGATGACAACCCTAAACCCCAAAGCCTAAACATCATTTTCAGCCCTTCATGCGCTCGTGGTAAACCCTAAACCCTAAACCCCAAACCATAACAACCTTCATCCCGGAGCATGGCCGGTCACCTCAGCATTCAGAGCCCAAACCACAAGTACCATTAAAGCCCGGGTCCATTCCACTATGGGCTATTAGACCTTTAGGGGACCTTAATCTACCCTTAATAGGGTCCTAGTAGGGAATTTTAGGGTCTAATAGCCCATAGTGGTTAGAGCATCCGTGCCCGAACCAGAAGAAGGTCCATCGCCGCTTGCGTTTGCTTGGGGCTGAGGGGCCGTGAGGCTTTGGATGAAGTTTCAGACTTTAAAGGTTTCAAGGGTTAGGGCTCACGGGGAGTTCGAGGGTATGGCCCGCAAGGGCTATGCGGGGCAGACCCTAAACCGTAAACCCCAAGCCCTAAACTGTGTATGCATTTGGTTGGGACAGTGGGTTGGAGTCAGTTAGGCGACACATGAGGTTCTGGGCTTGGTCACTATCCCTGGACCCTAAACCCGAAACCTTAAACCCTAAGCCCTATAACCCGAGACCCTAAGCCCTAAACCCTACACCCTAAGCCCTGACCCCTTGAAGGACAGGCAACCCTAAACCCTGAACTAATCGAATTAGCCGCTAGAACTGAGGTCCCGGCACCCGCGTACGAGGGCTGCGGGGCTTGCACAAATGCGATGGACATGGTGCACCTTGACAGGGTTGATGTCTTGGGTTTAAGGGTTTAAGGGTTTAGGGTTTAAGGTCTAGGGCTTAGGGTTTGAGGGTTTGGGAGTTCGGGGAGAAATCCGAATTAAGTTAGATTTCTATGGAGACCCGTACATCTAAACCTTAAGCCACGTCATTCACTACATATCCACCGTATGGTACCTTAATCCTTGTTTAGCAGGAGCCCAGCGAAGTGCTGTACGAACCTTGTGTTCTGGGACTGCTTTATTTCCCTAGCCCCGTACTACAATTCCTATTACCAACCCTTAGGGTTTGGGTTCAGGGTCTAGGGTTTTGGGTTGTTCGGATGTTCTGAGTCCTGTTATGGGGGTCTCCGGAAATTAGGGGTCCCTCTTCGGGGGTCTTGTTTGGCCCATAGTTCTTGTTGGGTCTATATTTATATTGCCCCCACACAAGTTTTCAAATCATCCTAGGGGAGATGTTTCAACATTTCTAGCGATAGCTAGCGACCAAGAAACAAAGTTGTTCCTGAAGCCCGATACCATACCTGGCCTGTACGTTGGAAAGGGGTAGTAAGGGAGAGCTTGATATGGGCTATCATAACTCCAAGCAAATCAAGGCACACAGTCGGTCGACCGGATTTTCTCTGGCACGCTACGCTTTACAGATGGCACGCTGGAGAAAAGCACCTTGGCTTGTCCCGATTTCTCTACCAGTTCCCCTTCAAACAGTCTGGGCCAAAGAAATCTGCGGGTCAAAGAAATGGCTTCCGAACCAGCATGCGTAATTAGACCCTGAAATCCCGTAATGGGAGTCTTCTAGGGAGAAATTCAGGGGTTCAGGAGGTCTAGCAGCCCCAACCACGGCCCTCCATAGTCTTTTGTAGATGGGACCGAAAGTACCTTTCAATATCATTTGAGGTCTATTTGCGGTAGCCCATACCATAAAATACAAGCAATCCATGACAATGATCTTTGTAAATATTAAGGCCCCTACCGGGAGGGCCATGTTTCTTTGAGGGGAGATGGCTAGTTTCGAAATCTTGCGGATAGGTGCATGCTGAAAGTGTGAAGATGGCAAAGAACTGCCATGAAACACAGGGGGATCCTCCCCGAAACAGCATGGAAGCCCTAAGACGAGTGCTGCTAGTTTTAAAGGAGGCCTGAATGTGTCTCCATGGTTCTACTGGGGACTGCATGGAAAATGAAAGGGGTCGGGGGTGGCTTCAATTCAACCCACGACCCTGTACAATGTAGCGTCAATACTGAGCAGGGAATTCTGGGAAATCCTTCATGGACACTAACAAAGACCTAGCCAAGAAAAGATGAGTGAGGTGGAGCGCAGTACATGTTCAGAGGCGTTGCCATGAAGGCTCGTACCTTAACCTGGGTTTATTGTGTTCCTTAGCAGCTACCCCGTAACTTCTTCAGTTCGGGTTCGGGGTGAGACTTACTGAGAGTGGCGTTACATATCGAACCTTCAGTCCTATAATCCGAAACTGCTTGACTTGTGTTTTGCTTGGTACAACAGCCTTTCTGAGAAACAAGCTAGATAAGCCTAGATGGGTGTCTTACCATGAAAAGAGAAAGCTACAGCAGCAACTGCATCTAGCTGGTTATGACATGAGAGCTTTCCTGCCCGAAAAAAAAAAAAAAACATCCAATCTGAACGAACCTTAGGTAGCCCTGATTTGCTGCTGCTCAACTCCTACATAAAGCGCTAACTCGTGTACTCTCCTACCTAGCACACTTTCGGGCGGCTGGCTCAAGAAACCCTTAACCCTTAACCTTTCAACACTAAACTCTAAGCTAAGCCCTCAAGCCTACACCGTAAACCCTAAACCACGAATCTTAAACGTGTGGCAAGGCTGGGTAACTCTCTGGACTGACAGGGTACTTACTGTCTGACCTCCCCAACTTCAAGCGCAAGCAAAAAGAAAAGGGTTTAGGGTTTAGGGCAATCCCCGCCCGTCATAAGAACGCACCCCCCTCCCTCACCACCAGAATCATGCATATTCCCAGCGTTCAAAATTACAATCTGGAGGAATAGTTTCAGTAGCTGGGTTGGGGTGGAGGTGATAAATGGGATTGTTGGGCATGTCCACTGTAGCTACAAGCCCTGAAGTCTAAACCGCTAAACCACGTGTTGGTGGCATCTGACGTTAGACTGTGGAATGCCGGCCTTCGTAGGTAGGACTTTCTCCAAAACGGGGGGCCGCAGTGTCCCAAGAGAGGGGGAGAAAGATTGAGAGATACATAGAAATTATATGGCAAATCAAGGGGGCATGGGTCCGAATCAGGGCTTCCAAAGAAGAGATTATTTTGTAAAATACCCGGGTCAGACAGGGCTTGGGGGAGGTGATACTTGAAAAAATAAATTCAGGGTTCGGGTTTACTTAGAAGGTCCATGTAGGTTTTTAGTATAGTCTTGAGCCCTAAAAGAAGCTATGTGGGAACTCCTGTGGGAGCGAAGTATATACACATACCTACATGAACCCTTGGGGTTTAGGGTGTGCCGGTGTGGGCCGTGAATTCAGATGATGGGAAGTTGTGCCTCCATTTCTTTGCCTGATCGCGTGGGGGCAGGCTGACATCTACGCAGTACTTGCCATGATCGTTCCAATTACTAGCCCCTAAAACCTACACCCTGAGCCCTTCTGCTGGTTCTGCACATAGATATTGACCAGAGATTTCTGGGATTTAAGGGTTGGGGGTTTAGGGTTCAGGTTTTGGGTTAAGGGTTTAGGGTGGTCCCGAATAGCAATCACAGCGGAGTTTCGCCTAGCAACAGCAGGATTCAAAAAGGAAACTTCATCCTAAACCCTAAGCCCTAAACCCTAAACCCTAAATCCCTAGACCCTAAACCCTAAACCCCTACCCGCTCCTTATATCCCAGACCCAGACAATTCCTCCATGGTCCCGACATGACCAGAGCTTACCTCCTGGTTTACCTGCAACCCCAAAAACCTACAGTTTTATGGGTTATACCTACTAATTAAGGGGTACTTACTACTAAACTGTAGGTTATTGGAGCCACAGGTAGGGTCTGGGAATTTGGGGTTTAGGGTGTAGGGTCTGAGGATTAGGGTTTAGGGCCTAGGGTCTAGGGTGCGTAATTCCTACCCCAATGCTGCCTCCCAAAGCACGGTTTATGGCGCTTGGGCGTTAGGCGTTGGGGTTGCGGGCTTGAGGTTTATTGGCTTATGTTCCGCTCACCAAACTTTGATGAAGCCTACGGATGCTGAAGAACATATGAGACGCCTGGACTTCCTGCTCTGAACCCCAAGCCCTAATCCCCAAACAGCATCCCCCAAATTAGGACATTGTGAAAGTCATATGATAGTCCTGGCGTCCTTCTTTTGGAGCCGGATGATTGAGGCTTCGGGATAGCCTATAGGATGTCCAAAGCCTTGTAACCACAAGCGTGGGTATAAGCCTGCCTGCTTTGTGAGGAAGATGTTGAGAGGTTTCAGGTCGCGATGTAGCACCTGGTCATTACTCTAACACTGTGCATCATTTGTGGTTGGCTCTATCCAAACATGGAAGCCGATGCAATAAAGAGTATATGAAGGATCCTCAATCTTGGTCCAGATTGATCACAACTCGGGTCACCCTACGCAGCGGCGGCTGTAGAAGAAGGCCCTGAACCCTAAATCAAAAAACCAAAGCCCTAAAACCCCAAACCCTTAACCCGGAAACCCTAAACCCTAAAACCGGGACCCGTTGTGTGGAGAAATGCGAAAACGTGTAAACGCCACTGAATCCTGGACGGCAAGCCTCCTAGCACCTGAATCCTCAGCCCACTGCACCTAACACCCTTAAGTAGATAGAATATGGGCCTTATAGGGGTTGTATTGGGGTAATGGAAAAGAGAATGGAAACTACTATTTAGGGTTTAGGGTATAGGGTGTAGACCCCTGATTAATAAACCCCCTCCCCTTAATCGGGCGTGATATACGGATCCTAATATTTAGGCCCTTACAAAGAGGTGGTTTATTAATCATGGGTCTACATTAGACTCAAGAGTATCGCAACTACTCGGAACTTGAACCTCTAGCAAAAAAAACACTTCTGATAAGCAACAAGTAGTAACAAGTAGTGAGAATTATTATCAAGTACCCCGGAGACAGTCGAGCATAGTCTCTAGCTTACTCATGCTGGTGCAAGGAATTCTCTGAAGGCGGTGCTTCTAACCCATGAGATTGCCGTTACACAAGCATGAGAAATTAGGTTAGCCTTGTTGGTGTTCTCTTAGCCCCAACATGTTCCCCATGAATACATGGTTCATGATGCAAATTTCAGCATGACCTCAAGTAGACAAAACTACTGTGATTCCTGCCTCCATCAACCGTAGTGACCACACACACAGCACAATGGTACTTCAGTGGACACCCTTTGGATCACATTCTAATAATCAGAGGATCGCGCTTTGGAGCCACGGCATGAGGGTGTAAAAAAAAAAAACGCTTTGGCTAATCCCAAAGACGTTCTACGCAACCAGTACGCTTTGTGACCCTGACATTTACTTGATAAGGGCCCCTAGAATCCCCTCACAATCCCCTCGAAGCCACAACATGCACTTTTTCAAAGGTGCCTCCATATGAGCTACAATCTAAACTCCTAGTATCGCCCTCGATCACCCCTATGATACTCCCCTATATAAGCCCCTGTGTAACCCTCTTCAGGAGTGTAGACTAGAGCTCCTATTGAGGTTCCTCTTGCAGTCTTGGAGTAAGGAGGGTAGCCGGGTAGGGTTTGGTAGGCCAGCGGTAGCTTCCTACACAGGGATGGTTCCTCTGCCTTTCCTTTCACGACCGGTGCAGCCCAAACCTGTCAAGAAAGCCTGCTTTCGGAAGGTCCTGTATCCTAAGTCCTAAACCCTAAACCGTATATAAGCACTAAATCTGAAACACGCCTATGAACTAAAACGCTGAGCTCTCCTTTGAACCCTGGAGACGCCCTACATGGTAGGAGTCTAATTCATGGTCCCCCAAACTGGACACAACAAGGGTACGCTCACCAATATTTTAAGGAACCCTCGATACGCTCAGCAAGAAACCAGAAGAAGAAACCCTACTTAGGGTGATCTACAGTCAATATTTCATATATAATTCAATGTACCTGGGCTCCTTCCTTAATTGACATGGGTTCCTTGTTGGGGACTAGATGAGGTAGGCATTATGCCCTAAACCTTAAAACCTAATTGTACAAAACAACAGGAAGGACGTTTTTTTTTTTTTTTTTTTTTTTTTTTTTTTTTTTTTTTTTTGTTTTTTTTTTTTTTTTTTTTTTTTTTTTTTTTTTTTTTTTTTTTTTTTTTTTTTTTTATTTTTTTTTTTTTTTTTTTTTTTTTTTTTTTTTTTTTTTTTTTTTTTT
>CAJNIZ010034213.1:6560-27501 GCA_905231905.1 Symbiodinium pilosum
GGTCGTCCCTCGTACCTCGTTACGAATGCGTGCGTTAGCCTTACTAACTAGCCCCCCACCGACCCCAGGCTCTCCTCCTAAGGTTTACGGTGGAGGTTTCTTTAGCTAGCCCTCGCTAGCACAGGAAACAGGACAAGCAAGTACCGTCCTAACACGCTGACGCTCAAGTCAGCAGTTTAGCTCCAGGTAACTAGCCAGACACTCACAGGCACCAAACTGCAGCAAAGCCCTAGCTAAAAACGCGTCCGGTCTTTTTAGCTTGTTGGCAGAAGTCCGCTCACAGTAACACAGAGAAATGCTTCTAGCAACCCGCTAGCCATATTCTCCTTGTAGCCCGAGAGAAGTCTCTAGCTTTCAGCTAGCCATCTCCCACGCGTAGCCACAGAGGGCTACCAGGGCTTTAGCTTACGGAACCTTTCGGACTTCTGGACCTTCAGAGGTCCAGCTTTGCCCTGCCGCTTGAAATCTAGCAGCTCCTGATAAAATCCGTCAGCGTGATCCAATCGCTTATATTATCTAGGATCCGCCACTTGATCTCCTCTCCCTTTAAAGGTATCCGGAAATCTGGACTGAACTCTGTAAAGTTCTCGTTCGTGCGGTCGTCAGCTAGCTGGTTAGCATCTCGCCTGATCCACATCAGGCCTATATATAGCTCGCAGGACTCAGCCGCGAGCTCTTCCGCTAGCTCCAAGAGTACTAGCGTAGAAGGAAATTTCGTAGTCATAGCTTTCTTGACCAAGGCCTCATTGGACTGATTGTCCGTGTAGCCTCTAATCGCTAGCTTCGAAATTTGACGGCTCTCCGAGTCCGGGACCCATAGCTTCACCGCTATCAAGGTAGCCAGCAGTTCTAGTGAGGCGATAACCTTGTTCCGGCTATCTTTCGCGAAGGCCCAAAAGGAGCCCAGTCTCGAGGGAGAACCACGGTCCAGCCTGGCACCATCTCTAGAAAACCTCCTATCCACGCCCGGCCATCTTCCGCCTTAGCGTCTGTGAAGAAAACTAGCTTCTCGTCTCCTGGCAGAGGTCTCGCAGGCCTTTGGAGGCGGTCCCTGGTCTCTTCTAGCCTATCTGATTGCCAGCAAAATAGAATCTTTGTCATGGCCGGGATTTTCTTGCCTTGTATGGCGGAGGACCGAGCTTAAGTGGGCCCAAACGGCCCAGACCCTGGACCATCTCTCGCGAACTAACTTGTCCTGTCGCGAAGCTTGTAGCTGGAGTACTCCGTCTCCATCCCCAGCCACTCCACTCGGAAGCCTTTCAAGGGGTAGCCCATAGCTGAAAAAGGTAGAGGTAGCTGAGCACTATCCCCACTCGGCCCTAGCAGTAGTCGCCAGCGATTCCAGGTCGTCAGCGTAGAGCAGTAGGTCTAGCGGAATCTTCCCTAGCAGGTGGTGGGTAGCTCTCAGCCCAGAGGCCGCTACCCTGGTCCACCAGTAGCTGGCGCAGTTGACGCCAAAGGTTCCCACCTTGTTGACGTAGACCACGTTGCTAGCTTATTCGTCTATCTGGCACCCTAAGAAGCCATGCTCGTCTTCGCGGCGGTGCTTGAAGCGCCGGTCGACTTTCGAAATATCGCCCACCACAAAAAAGGCTGTCTCTCCCTTCTCCATCATCTCTAGCAGCAGCTGCTTTTTCTCGCGGGCCCCAGGGGCCCGCAGCTTATCACGGCAGCGGACGCGGTGATTAACTCTCACCCCATGAGTGGCATCATGGATTAGCCTCTTTTTGCCTTTCTCCTCATCTTCCACGATGACAGCTAGCGCCGCTATAGCAGAAATTTCACCATATCTCTCACGGAATTCGCTCGGTCATGTATCTGGGCCTCGTCTGGCTCGAGCTCTCCAACAGCTCCGGGATCGGAAACACTGCGCAAGCGCCCTGCCAACTCTGGGGGGCCGTGCCCTGCTGGCAGCCAGCGGCCCGCCTTGCCAATGCCGCGTCAATCTGAAGGGGTCCGTGAACCCAAGCCTGCCCCAGAGGTGCAACTGCGCAAGTTTGGCAGAATAACCATGTCGCGGTCTTGGTGCCCTGCTGGGAGTGGAGTCCACTCGCCCTGTGACCTGCTTGGCTTCCGGTGGATGTGGCCCCAGTTTTTACAGTCGGTTTGAAAAAGCGGTCTGAGCTTCTGGCACCAGCTTCCTGGTGGTCCGTGACGACTACGTGTCTTCAACAGCCTAAAGTTGATGAGGGGAGTGGAGTGCGCTAGTAGTAGCGTATCGATGTAGCGCTCCCTGCAGATAGCCAGCGCGCTGGCTAGTCCATGGATTGCAGATCAACGCTAGGAGCTGTCTCTGATCTTTCAGTCCCCAGACTGGTGTTGTGCCTGCCGAGTCCCACCTGAGTAGCTGCTGTGCGCCTATCGAAAGCATCCTGAGACGCCTGAAGCGATCTGTACCGGAAGTTCTCGTTGCTGCCGCTTCGCAAGGTGGCTGCCTGATCCGATACCTGATGGTTTGCTGTTATCTGCTCCCTGCAAAGCAAGACGGGGCGGAATGGGCTGCATCCACTGTGCACTAACTGATTTCTGACCAGATGAGCTCTCTGAGTCCTGGGCAGCCTGTCAGTTCCTGCAGCCTGCAACGTAGGGTCTGCATGGCTCTGACATCCTCCAATTTTGTTGCGCAGGGAGGGCATGATAGCAAAATGGACAGCAGTGATACAACGAGACCAATCCAAACTCTCAGGGCGTAGCCAGATTCCGCGAAGCAGGGCTAAGCTAAGCTACGCTACCCCCCTCTACGACAGCGAGCTATTTCGCGCTTGAGCCGGGGGCTTGCTAGGGCCGTCGGCTATGTTGCTTGCCGTCGGGACTCGCATAAAGAAGGCCTCAAGCCTTTCCTCAGATTCAACTGCATCGAATACCATTCGGGCACCTTCCTCTTTCCTGGTAAACGACTTCGCCAGGGACGCCCTGGCAGCGTCATTATCAATGAACACAAACAAATCGCAGCACCTCAGAACCGTCGCCCAGAGCTGTAGGCTGATCAGGCACGGCAGAAGTTCGCATTCGAACACAAGCCGTTGCTTGCCGACTCGCTCAGCCCGTCGTTTGCCGTCTACGCGAGGCAACTCAAAGCCCCACGCTATAGGGGAGTACTGCCCAAAAACAGCACCCCCCCAAGCCCGCACACTGGGGAGTCTGCCTTCAGATCCCACTCACAAGCTCCGTCTATCCACAGTCGTGCCTCTACGCGAGGCTGGCAAGAAAAACATCGAGGTTTTTCAGCCAGGACTCTGGTCTGTAAGAAGCTCAATGCAGCGAGCTGCGTGTCAGTCAGCGGCACAGGGCCTGCGGCGCCACCGGGGACGTCCCCAATGCAGACAATAGCCTGGCGCGAGTTCCTCCCCAAACGTTCTGCTCTGCAAAGAGGTAACGTCCCCTGAGGCGTTGGGCCTCTTCATACGTAATTGTTCGGACAGAGAGCAGGCGCTGAACGTCAGCTCTCAACTCCCGCAGGCGATCAGGGGTGTTCCAAATGGATACGAGGCCGAGGTGCTGTTGCGACAGGTCAATTCGGACTCCCAGCACGTCGAAAACCTCAGCGAAGGGGGCGTTCTTTTTCTCATCTTGGGCAACGTCCCATCCCAGTTTCTTGAACAGAACAGAGACTACGAGTCCCACATGTTTACTATTTGCTTTCGTAGCAAGCACGGTGAAATCATCAAAGAAATTTGTCATGACCAAAAGGAGCTTGCAGCGTCCAATAGCCTTCAAAGCTTCACCACAGCGCAGGAAAGCGTGAACGGCGGCCAACGCGCCGAAAGGCGGCATACTGTGGACGTCAGCTATCTTGACTCGTTCGTCTCTGGGTCTATCATACACAGTGACCGCAAAACGTTTGTGGTCAGCGCGGACCGCTAGCTGCTTATAAGTAAGCACTCTTCAGGTCCCACGTCCTGCCAACCACCCGAACGTCGGGATGGACAGGCTTTCTGCGACGCAGCCAGTGCAGACAGAGAGACACGATCTCGTCGACCCCGTCCATAGCGATTTTTCGCGGACGCCGCAAGCCGCGTTCACCATGCTTGAGCAGAAGTTGTCAATCGGACGAACCTTGTTCTTCTGTCTTACCCCGAACCTCGAGGAGACAATGTTTCCACGCATGATGTCTTGTTATTATTGTAGATCTTCACGTCGGTGTAGCTCGGGGAGCTGTCCCTCAGAACTGGCCAGCTGAAGGGCTGAAGCCTCGTGAGAGAGCGCTCTGGCTGTCTCGGTGTCCCATCCTCCACAGGGAACTCCAGTGCTGGAGTCCACTGAGATGGCGATCGTTGCCTTGATACCATCGAGCGCGTAGTTCGCAAAGAGCGACAAGTGGCCCGAGGTAGGTGGCATAACGTGATCACGTTCGGTGAGGACATTGATGGAACTTGCCGAGTTGGTCATAATTTCTTTGACCAACCACGCCTGAAAAGGCGACACCGTGCGATCATCTGGGGTGTCCAAGATGATGATGGAGGACCGACGAGCGTCGCCCTCGCATGTCATGACCGATTCCAGCCACTTCTTGACCTCGTAGGGGTCGTGAGCTGGTTGCGGTTGAGGAAACGATCCTCGATTGCCACGCCGATGGCCTCCTCCATAGCCACCACCGTAACCACGTCCAGATCCACCGCCCCACTGCTCTTCTCCCCAACCATGATCAGGCGAAGCTGGCACAATCAATCACCCAGGCCCAAGACCCAAGGTGGTGGGGGAGAAAAATTTGCAGATCAAGCCAGGCGATCGCTTGGAGCCCACATGGCTACAGAGGCGCACAAGCTTGAACAAGCTCTGCATACAGACCTGTCAACATGCGCAGCACTGAAAAATGAACATGTAGCACACTGACCTCACGCAGGAAAGTGACCCTGCTACCTACCAACCAGACCGTTGTAGGAGAGCACACCTATCTCCGTACTGGCGCTCTCCGTGTGTGAAGGAGAGGCACTCTGGTTGACCACCCTTGTTTTTGCGTGGAGCGCGGCCTCGAAGCCGAAAATTGATGCGGACCACGCTGCCCTCTTCAACTCCCTGCTCCACCAGAGACAGGTTATGTCTAAGAAAGAGGCAGTCAAACACAACATAAACATCGTCAAGATACCCTACTGAGTGGCATGGCCCGCTTTTCTCAGAAGGTCTCGGACACCATCCTGGTCGTCCATCTCAAACGCACACAGCTCACATGGAGGAAGCTTACACCTGATTCCCTCTACGCTCACCCCTAGACTCACTAGGCTCGGTAGCAAGAACGCACAGCAGAGCATCGTCTGACTCCGCATTTTGTTCCCGTTGCTTCTCATACTCTGCCTCCTCGCTTGTGAACGAGTCAAGGGTTGGGCACTAAACCCTATAGAGGACTATGGGTTGAGGTACCACTACCAACTGGCTGGGAGGCTGTTAGACTATCAACCTCCTGGGTCGAACCACTGATGGGCTCAAGAGCTGCTTTTGCTAAAGCTGCGGTTGGCTCAGACACTAGCATATTAGTAGCAACACCCTCCAACCACACTGGGCTACCAGAGCTAGTAGCCCGCTATCGGCTCAACACTTCTAGAAACAAATGAAACCCTGAACTGCTGGAACGAGAATCCTTGCAGCAATCTCACTGTGTCATCAGAACTAACTTCACGCTCCAAGAGATCTTCCGTGTAGATGTACTCCAGATCATTCGGGGCGGTTACCCCTAAGACATCTAACACAAGCTGTAGATGACTGCGGCCGCATGCTCATAGGAGATCTTGAGTTGAAGCGCTATGGGGGACTGGTTCTCCACCTTCCTCTGCCCGGATGTCAGCTTGATGTCCTGAGACAGTGAGCCAACTTCGTTGCCATCTCCCGGGGATAGAGTACTACCATCCCGGATTGTGTACTCCCCTAAGCTCGTATCTCTACTAGCCGTGCTATGGCTGCTAAACTCCATTTGAATCATCCTGCCCGAGGAGTTTAACTGATCCCCAAGAGGGACTAGAAGGCAACCGAACATTACTTGGAGAAAGCCGGCTATAATCGGACACCGATCCTTGATCTTGTTCCGGCTCAGATTCTCCGACTGAACCTTCTACATTGGCCTCTGGGGAGTGAGATCTGAGCCATCGTGATGGTCACACGGATCCGGCTGTCGATCAAAAAGCACACTGTCATCATAAAGACGAAATGAGATGGTATCATTGGCACAGATACCCTGCCCAAGGATCGGGGACAGCATACTGATGACCCTGTCGTTACAGACCATGTATAACTGATGGGGAGGCCAATACATAAATGACCGCTTCCCTTGAATGGCCTCTACCCCTGTGGTAGCTGAAGTAAGGTGAGCGAAGTCCCACTGTCCACCAGAAGTCTCTAAAAAGCCCTTTACTGCGGGCGGCTCGACTACACCCTCTCCAAGATTCATCCGTTGCTCGTACTCTTGTTGAACTGCTTCACGCGTCAGCAATTTATCAACGGCACCAACATCAGCCCGTGGACTACTATGGGGCCCTGAATATGATGAAGTCCGACTGAGACCACCGTGGTATGGTGCAAGGGGATCTTGACCGTAATGTGCAATGTACTCTCTGCGGCCTCTTTCCCACTTGTGGAGCGCAGACCGATCCGACTGCAATGGGGAAAAATTGAAAAATCCTCAGACGCAGTTGCATCCTCCCTGCCTGGGGCCTGCAAACCGCTATGAGCTGCCGCTGGAGCAACATCGGCATTGTTTGGATCACTAGGACCTGTTTCTACAAGATTGGCGCTAACTCCTCTGTTAGCACTAGAGGCTTGAAGATACGCCTCACGAACGTCAACAGAAAGTACTGCCAGGCACCTGCTGGCACTTTGGGATAAGCTACCCAAATTCGCTTGGTGAGGTTCCGTACTAGTCCCGCCAGCTGACGGCGAGGTTGGGTCCCTTGCGGAGGAGGATCAAGCTCCAGGGACCCAGCGCTGAATCCTAAGTAAGGAATAACCACTCTAAGACCTGCCAACAGTGAGCCTAGAAACCTCCAACCAGGTTCGCTAGTCGCAGAATTTTGCGGCAAATTTGCATTCGGAGAGGTTTCAATCGCATGAAAAGCGTCACGCCCCATACTCCCTGCGGACGAAGGACACAGGCTCCAACTACCTGGCACAGAAGCCGAGGTGGGTCCAAGTGTAGGAAACACGCAAGGCGGCTGATCACGCACATAGCGAGCCCATACAGGCCAACACCACGCAACGACTTCCCGAGAATTGCCACCAACAGCTTCGATCGGGTCCAACACGAGACGTATAAACAAACAAGGACCCAGGCTCGGATGCTAAATCCGAGGAAGGCCCCACCACGGCAACTACGTGGGCTTGCGTAATAGTTTGCGGCTTGCTAAGATTTGCTGACCCAGGCAGGAGCGGAGCAGAAGGAGCGGGTTCCCCCTGACCCGCTTCGCCAGCCGTTGGAAGCTCTTCGAACATAGACTCCAATGATGCGGGCCTATTTGAGCATTGGAGTGAGGTGACCCAGTGAAATAATGCGTTGTCTCTGGAACGGGGACAGCGTACACCACGTTGCCACCGAAGGCGTATGAAACCAATGCGGCTGGAACGCCCGCCTGGAGGTAGACGCCTCCGTATCTTGCGCACACGTGGTATTACTGGCGGATACAACTGGAGGCTCGTGGGTTCCTCTAGAACCTGAAGGGGGCTCCAATCAACTCTGTGATGCGACGCCTGGCAGAGGGTTAGGCGTGCAACTTGTGCACAATAAAGGCAAAGAAATTGTTACTATAGCCTCGGGTTGCACAAGCCCCGGCTTCTCTAAGGTTGAAGGTAAGATTTCCTTGACGCGTATATCACGTTGCTCAACGGGTGAACTCAACAAACGAGCAGGTGTAAACACTGGAAGTGACGGAGGTGACCGAGGCCTTTTAGGAAGACTATGGACCTCAGACTGGCGGAAACTCCGGCTCCGACGCATCGGTCTAAGAGGCATGCGCAGCTCCACTGGAGTCCACCGGGTCCTGACACGGCATGACCACCTTTGCATGCTGCGAAAAAGCGAACACCTGAGTCTCCGTTTGAGGCTGCCGAGAGGATTGATTGACGTCTGGGACTTTGCGATATGGAACTGTCTCCAGCCGCAAGTAGGCAACAAATGACTACAATCACGGGCCAACAGAAATACCTTCCCAGCATTCTCTGCGGGGCTCTTTGGCAGCATCTGAGGCAAAACTTGAGAAACTACTGTAGCCCATTCTACTGGGCCCATGGCTGGCTCTTGAGTCTTGAGTAGACGCAACTGTCGCAGATGGCTGCGCGCTAGATAGGGGTGGCAACGAATAGCAGCCGGAGTACTAGGCTGCGCACGGCTGACACGTGTTGCCTGTTGCAGTACGGGGAATGTACACGATAGACTGCGCCTGAGGATCGTTCGCCGCATTGTACTGGGTTGACGGCGGCTCCGATTGCTCCCAATCTGGATGCGCGTGATAGTATATACACCCGTTCCCACACTTGCAAAGGCCACACCTAGACTAAGAGAAGATCGCTGACTGCTGCCGTCATACGTTGGTGGAGGTGGAAACTTCCCCTGATCAGGGGGTCTACGGCTAGAGGGATCTTCCGTCTGATCCTGATCCTCGGGGTTCTTCCGAAAGG
Source organism: Symbiodinium pilosum (assembly GCA_905231905.1). Taxonomy (NCBI): domain Eukaryota; class Dinophyceae; order Suessiales; family Symbiodiniaceae; genus Symbiodinium; species Symbiodinium pilosum. Next base: position 15,159 of record CAJNIZ010034213.1, read on the forward strand.
TGCATATCTTCATCTCTTCCAGGAGTGCATCTCTGAAGCCTACAACTGCAAGGTTAACTACCTCATCACCCTTTTTTATTTGGCAGAGGGGCTCTTGAGGAGCAACTCCTTGAGGACTGCCTTGGGTGTAAACGGGTTTCCCCAACGACCAGCTATTGATGCAAAGTCTTCATGGATGGAATGAATCTTGCCGTCGGCTTGGCCCCCTACTTGGAGCCCTGGAGTACTACTGGTAACGGGGACGCCAGGTTCCCCCCTGTCAACACGATTTGGCGCGTACATCAGCCTGCCAGTATGGGTCTTCCTCAGCGTCAATGGCAACCAGTGTCTGAGTATTCCTACCCTGCGGAATGGTTTTCCACGCCAAGTGGTTGTATGAAAACGACACTTGGGGTAAAACCAAACGGACCCTTCTGGACCAGCCCGGATTTCAATTTCACCATGATATACGTCAATAGCAGAGAGTTGCGTTCCCTCTGGCTTGGTTGCTGACTATCCTGCCCACTAGAGCTGGCAGGATCCAAACCTGCAGCACCTAACGGGCCTGTTCCAGCAACCCGGTTGCTGCATCATGAGGGATAGGAGGTGACGCTGCGTCATTGCTCGGACTTCCTGCGTCAACCTCCTGCGCTGGAGGACCTTCTTGGGCCGCCAACCCATCCAGCTGATCAACTGCTAGAACTAAAGGCCCTTCAACTAGAACCTGAAAACCCCCATCGGACAAGGAGCTTCAACTGTGGGACTGCCAATAGCTACAACTGTGGCTGGTAGCACTGTAACGCCACCCTCCAACTTCCAACTCCCTGACGCACTGAACGCAGAGCAACTCCAACTTCTCCCAGGAGGTTGCACTCTCAAGGTGACGCCATAGTCTGCGAAAGGCCTTAAGCCCACTCAAATCACTAGGATCCTTTAGCCTGACCTGTTTTACTTCCCAAGGGTCAGAATCAACTGGGCCGGTTCACCACTCAACCAACACTCCTTCCACAAAGGAACCGCCTGCAGTCGCCTTTTTAAGATTAAATGACGAACTGAGACCCGGCGAAACAATCATGGCTGTCCACAGGAGCAACCAGTTGCCAAACCCAGCACATGGGGCCTCGATACCCAATTTACGAAAGGCGACTTTCAGTGTAGTACCCTGCTCCCTGACAGACTATTAAGTCAGAATCCATCTCTTTGACCCTCACCCTACGAAGAACATCCGGAACAATGGAATAGATCTCTTCCATGTATCTAGTGACTAATGGAAGAAGGGTTCGTTCTGCAGGAGGAGTCTAGTTGGACTGAGATCCTGACCAGGAACCTTTTTTGGCTTCTAGAAGCACTATCTACATTCTCCCGGACACCTTTTCCCAGCGGTGAGCACTTGGAGGCTTCAGCTGAGGACACTTCCTGCATGCACTGTGACCTTTTACACTACGGATTGGTCCCTTACAGCACCACCAGCCAATTTGCGTTTAAGACTACTTAGTAGCCTTTCTTTCCGTCGGCGGTAGGACCATCTTGCTGGGTACTAGGTGTGGGATTTGATAGGGCATAACTACCTTCCACCCTGACTTACTAGAGTCTGAGCTTCCCATCGAGGAACCTCTTGATGGGGGGCAAGGTGGAGGCGGCGGATGCTCAAGATCAACCTGTCCATTATGCTCCGCCACAGGAGGTGGAGGCGGACGTTCTGACATCCTTCGCGCAGCCAATTCATTAGCCAAACCTGGAGGAGGATCTGGTGGAGGAAGAATCTTCCAAACACAACGGAGGAGGAGGCGGTGGAAGAGGAGTTGCTACATTACTATGGCCGCCAGCTAAAGTAGCATCCCCGCTGTTTTCTAGCCTTTGCCGAATTGGCTCTATCTCCAATTCGCGCTGCAGGATTTCAGTTCTTAGCTCCGCAAGCCATGGCGCCTTGATGGCTTCCTCCAAAGAAAGGTTTCTGTGCTTCCGTCCAGGTACAGACATCAAACAGCGAGCTGGCCGAGAGTTGGTTGCCAAGTTGCGAGGTACATCAAGTCTTGTACAGCTTCAGTGGTTGCCAGCAGCGCGCCGCCTTGTACATACTGCTGAAAGTGAGTTATGGCCAAACGCAGCATCTGGCAGCGCCGTCAGACTGGAAAGAGGTAGGTAGGCGCACGCCCTTTCAAGGGAATGGAGTAGGCTATATGGTAATTGTTTTGTTGGTGGTACGCCCAGCGCAGGAGCCTCACGCCAGCTCAGGGAGGCGGGGCTACAGAATAGGCCCGCAGGTGCTGCCAGCTTCACTGTTGGAGACCACTGCGAGACAGAACTACATCTAACCAAACTCTAGCGAAGTGTCACGTGCTCTTCCAGAAGCGTCTAGGAACTGCGGCTACGCCTATGAAGGGAGGGACTTAGGAAGCTAAGTTCCAGCGTCTCCTTTCCTTGCTTTCCTTGAAGCTGCACGCTACGCAGAAAAGGTTGGAAAGGCCCGGCGGACCAACCACGCAGAACTGGCACGGGCAGCGGCAGACGGGGCTCTGCGAACGGGAGGGCCGCATCAGGCCCGGCGCGATGGCAAGGCACTGAAGGAGACAGCAGCGATATGAGGCCTCCAAGGTGCGCCAGGTGGCCGTGGCACTGAGATGCGTTGACAGCATCTGCAGCCCAGACGTGACTGAGGTCAAAAGCAGCAGGTCCCACGGCGCCACGTAGACGTCAGTGGGGCGCCGCGGGCAGCAGCTTCGCTCAACAGGCGGAGGTGGGCTCGTACAGTCTCGCATTGGACGGTCCAGTGCCTGGGACAGCTCACGCTGCAGGGTAGAGGATGGTACAGGCTCGATCGTAGGCGGATCAAGGCCAAGGCAGGCAGCAAGTGCTGGCCAAGGAGGCTATGTAGGAGCGCGCTGGCTCCACGCTGACATGTAAGCGGCTTCCAAGCAGGCCCGCACCTCCGCATCGAAAGCGCAGGGAGCATTGGCATGAACGCCAGGCAGCGTCACACGAAGGGAGTAAGCTACTTGGCAGCAGGAAGGCAGTGGCGCAGGAGCAGGAGCGCGGTTTGCACGTCAGGAGGGCTGCTCGCTCCTGCAGTACGGCCTTGGCCTTTTCCAAACGCTCCGACATTATGTACAAGGCCTTACAGGGCTTTGACCCGCCGGGAAGGCTCGCATGTCAACACAACATAACACAACCCCGCGACAGGTAACCACCTCGCACTTACTGGGGCTGAGCTCTGAGGCCAACCTGGCATCGCCTGAGCAACTCGGGGACCGCACAGGCGGGCCGAGCTGAACCAAGCCCGTCGAGCAGCGGAGGGTTGACAACGGCAGCACAGGCGCGCGACATCTCGCCCTAGCAGCTAGGGACTTGCAACGTGCATGCTTTGCGGCGGTGGCTCCCAGAGTTCCTCCCGTTCACCCTCGGCACCGATGAAGGACGTGCTGCGCGGCTGCATCCCGGCATTTGGCGCGTGGCAGACGGAGGACAGCTTTGCGCAACATAAGCAGGTCGCGCCACGCAGGGAGGCTGTTGTGACACGCGACGGAGGCAAGGGCCCTGGCCAGGCACTGTGCCCACACACTGCGCGCAGATTTCTGGACATGCCGGAGGACCGGGATGCGGGTTTGGAAAACCTCAGCCAAGTCAGGGCCAGCAGATTGGAGGCCTGCGTGCGTGCTCGGCAGCGGCTTGCGGCTGCAAGGCCGCACGCGGCAGGAGGCTAGCCTGGGTGGCCATCCCCTGAAGGAGGGATCGGAGCAGGGACATCCAAACACGGGGCAGAAGATGCTCGGGTTGGGGGCGGCCGGACGCCCGCGTCCGGGAGACGGAGAACGTGCACGGGGTGAACCAGCAGGTCCTGGGTGTGAGTCCACTGGGCGCGTGCAGGTTGGTGGCGCCACTGGCGTTGTGCCTCGAGTAGCGGCCCTCACCTTTGGCGAAATCGGGGAAGCGGTAGAAAGGGATGGCGTCGAAAGACCAGAGTGTGCAAAGCCCCGTGCGGCAGCGACGGGGCAGTCCAGGCAAGATTGAGGAATGCTGTGAGTTGGCGGCGGGCTTGGCGCCCAAGGTGGTGCTTAGGAGTGCGCACAGCAGGCTAAACAGGTAGCCACCCGGACAAAAAAATGATGATCCTTGCGAAAGCTGTAGGGGGAAGGAGGCGGAGGGAGGCAAGGCCAGGCAGACCCCACGCTGAGTGGTATACGCCCAGGGCGTCCGTAGACATAGCAGGGACTGCGGCTTCCAACCGGTACGGTTGCACTGCTTAGAGGATGAGCACTTGATGCACAAGCCTGACCCACAACGGGCCTACAGCAGCATACTTCCTTGGGCTTAACCCTAACAAGACTCCTCCAGAGTCACAATGACCACTATTATCAACATGGGTTTTTTTGGGTACATGCAGTTTCACAGTTTCACATCACCCTCCATACTCCACGCGGCCCCCATACACTCCCCATAGCCCGTCAGACGCCACACACTCCCTGCCCCAGGCCCCCCCCTTCCCCGAGCCTTCCAGTCCTCCCCTTGTGCCTGGCCCTGCAAATGCCCTTTCCTAAATTGCACTGCCGTGCCTTCTCTCTGCATTGCGTCCCTCCACAGCCGCCGCCTATCTGCCTTTCAGCTGGCCGAGGCGGCGCGCGACAGCGTTACTATTAGCCTCTAACATCCTGGCAACTAGCTCCAACTGCAACAGTACGGTTTCTTCTGCCAACGGCTCTGCCAACATCGCGGCGGTGGCACTATGACGGACCTTGGTTGAGCATAGCACTCTGCGCTCATTCCGACGCAAGCCCATGCCTCAAAGGAACAGCCAAGGCCACCTCAAACGCCTGGGAGGCTTCAGAGAACTCCTCTGCAGGATCCTGGTCACGGATTCTGCTTTGCATGCTGTTTAGACTGCCAAAACATCTGCATGCACAGCACGGCCAGAAATATCGTCAAAGCAACATCCACATCGTGTTGTGGAAGCGGGTGACAAGTTTCTGCCAGCTCGTGAAGATTTGGAAGGCTCATCCTTGGTGGCAAACAAACAGAGCAGGGCATGCATGACAAGCCCACAAGTAGTCGTGTATTGAAAAAAGTCTCAGCTCTGTAACGTGTAATGCGAAAATGTCATGCTTTAAGATGCTGCTGCGCTCCTTGGGTGACAGACCAAAAGCACAGAGGTCATGTAGACTCATGCACGAATGATCCTGGGGCAGCTGACCTGCTGTATCAAGGGTAACCATGTCGGGCACCTCGCCTTGCCCAGCCCACCAGGGTATGACTTGAAGGGTGGGACCGATTTCCCGAAGAGGTGTTGAGACACGCAGCGCCAGCCAAGAGGGAAGCTCCGGCAATTGAAACGCCCCCAAGACATATTCCCAATCTAGTTCACATGAAGATCATGAAGGAAGCTTTTCTCAAGCCAGGAAGCCCTCACTCAGCACCCCAAGCTGGAATATCTGGGAAAGGCAGCTAGTTGTTTTTTCCGAGAACATTGCGAAGGGTTTGTCGGTGGAGGTGGTTTCATAGGAAGGATTGATGTTTGATGGATGGCGCGATGCGAGGTTTCCGCAAAGAGCATGATGCGCGCGGTGTTCGTACGATTTTCGCGCGGTTCTTATTGTAGTATTTTGGGATGATGTGAGCTTTTCGTACGGCTTTCATGAGCCTCTTCTCAATAACTCTTAGTTAATAATGACAATATTTCAAGGCACAGGATACGACAAGCAGCTAGCGAGAATCGCGACGCCTCCTGAAATCGCGCTCCCGCCTCAAACGTCTAACGATGTGTGCTCGGAATTGACAACCCGCTCGTGGGACCTTCTTGTCGCGGCGCTCCCGTTTGGCCTCTGAATGTTGCTTAAGAATGGACAACCCTCTCGGTATTGCCGGCGTGTCCCTCGCCCTCAGAATGTTCTCGGAATTGACAGCCCTCCCGGTCCACGCGGCATGCGCGGACGTTCCTGCGTAGAGCATCCTCAGAATTTTGCTTGCAATGGACAACGCTCTCAGTGTTCGTGGAATGAAGCCTTCTCAGAAGCGGCAGCCTTCAACCTGTTTTCCAGACGCCGCTCCAGCACGGAACGTCTTCGGAATCCGGCTTCTGGACGGCGTTCCGGCATGGGGCGTCCTTCAGAATGCGGCGTCCTGGCGGCGATCCCGCGTGTGCAGTCTCAAAATCCGGCCTCGCGCTAGCACTCCCGCGCTCAAATGCGTTCAGGATATTTTTCCTCCTTCTCTGTGTCAGGCGCGGGCGTGCTGCAAGAAGCTTTCCCAAGTGATTGAAAAAAGATGGCGCGGCAGCAAACGGCATGATGTGAAGCTGCTTCCGGCCACGTTGCTAAAACGCATAAAAAGAATATTCCTTCTTGTTGATTGCGAGTTGCTTTGCTTTCCTGTAATTCCTTCTCGGTTGTCGCTTTGCGCTCCTGCGGCTTTGTCTGCGAAGGGTGTTTCTGTTGAGGCGGCGGCTATGGGATAAAGTGATGCTACAACAAGGAACTGCATCAGGATGGGTGGAGGGATGGATGGACTTGCACGGATGGAAGAATGCTTCTGCAGCAGCGCTGGCTTGGCTAGGCTCGACGTCATCAAGCTTCCTTTTTGCCACGCAGCTCGAGAAAGGTTTCGGGCTTCGGGAGCCTAGACACGATGTCAGATAGCTGCCCAGCTATGCACACAAGAATTCTGTCCCTTACGGGGCTGAAGCACATCAGATGCAAGTGAAAAGCAGTATTGCAGTATGCAACGTGTGTTTCTCTGGCATGCTCAGCTAGCCGAATAATGGACGCGGCAAACTAGCACAGCTTGCTAACAACCTTGACCAGCAGAAGGCTTGCCTCAAGAGCACCAGTCAATCAGCATGCAAAGTACTGCAGGGCATGCAGCGCTGCCTAACTTAGGAACGGCTATCTTCTTACATTCCTCTGCAATAGCTGTTGCAATCCACAAAAAGTTGCACGGGCACAGAGTCCCTGGTAAAAGACACTTTGGGTTCCTTTAGTCCCTGAGTTGGAGCCCGAATCGCTACAGAAAAAACAGAAAGTCATGGTGCTTCGAGCGCCAGCTTGAGCGCGGACATGCCTGGGACAGACAAGTCAAATTCGACCGCATGGTCTCAAGTTGACATGCAAAATCACTCTACAATCCAAACGCCAAATTGAAAAAACAAATTTCTCAGAATACAGTTTTGCAATGTTTTGCAGGCTTGTCACGGTTTCTAAAAGTCTGTGGGCAGAAAACGCTCGTCCCCCTCCGAATTTCCCCGCAGAGTGGATGACCGACTTTGTCCGTCGCAAGCGAATTCCCAAATGCTCAGTACCTATCAGCTAACAGCTCTGCGAGATAGCCCACGGGGTCAAAAGACAAAACAGGCTGGGCCAGAAACTCCAAAGCAGCGGCAGTGTGTTTGTTGACAACCTCGTGTCATAAAGACTTTGATGTAGCTCTCTGCACTTGTTGTCTGACGCCTTTTTTGGCATTCTCGAGTCAAATTCCTTTCCCCGACAAATTAGTAACTATGAGGCATCTAGCTTCCTGCCAAGCTTTGCGTCTGAGGAGCATGCATGGCGATTGGAATGACTCACAGTCACAGGCTGACCAACCTGGGGCTAGAGCTCTCAGCATCTGGAGGTCCGCTATCGCTGCCGCATCGGAAAGTGCTTGGCCTCAGCAACAGCAGCTCTCAGCGTTCGATGCACGCTCAAGGCAAAGTCATCACGCAACTCTCCGCGCATTTCCAGACATGTTCGATCCAGACTCAAGTGTAGGGGGCATCGTGCTGGAAGTCCGAGAAGTACGATGGGACAACTATGACAGCTTGGTCAGACCATCTCCGAGACAACTTGGGACAAGGGTCCAAGCGAATCTGCAGTTGTAAAGTGCGCTGAATGGCACTTGCGATTCTTCTGAGAAAATTGCGTCAGCCACTGTTGAGCTGCACCACGCCTGCTTGAAGAAAAGCGCTCAGTCAAAAGAGGCAGCCGGCTGCGAGGCTATGGGGCCTCAGTCACCTGCTTAAGCTTCGTGAGGAACATAGAAGTGACCTGAGCTTCGATGAACAAGATGTTTCGCTTTCGATTGCGCCACCCAGCTTGTGGCCGAGAACTGCGTCATCTCGCCCCTGTAGCTGACCGAGTAGCCCGTGAAGCCATCCTGGACTGACTAATTACATGGACAACTCTGTTGAAGGCTCTGTGTGCACCAGCGGACAAGTTGACCAAAACCTCAGAGCAAGCGTCTCGCGAATGCGGGATTTGGCTACCCTGGGAGAGGCTTTTCAGCATCTCGCTCTGCCCACCCTGGACGGCCCGTAACATGCTGCTTCGAACTCAACGGAAGATCAGAGGATCAGAGTTGTTTTTTTCAAGAATTGATCATGGAGTTAGATTGGAAGCACGCAACATGTTCCAAGACGCTCCACGCGCCAGCGCCGCCGCCCGCCAAGCGCCGCCAACCGCCGAAAACCACGAGAGGGTCAGAATTCTGAGGACGGTCCACAGGCCAGCGCCGCCGCCCGCCAAAGGCACGAGAGGGTCGTCGATTACGAACAGAATTCTGAGGACGCCGCACGCGCCAGCGTGGAAACCGCCAAAAACCACGAGAAGGACGTCGAATACGAACAGAGTTCTGAAGACGCTCCACGCGCCAGCGCCGCCGCCCGCCAAAAACCACGAGAGGGTCGTCGATCACGAACAGAATACGAACAGAATTCTGAGGACTCTCCACGCGAAAACGTCCGGGCGACGTTCGGACTACGTTGAGATACCCCCCCCTTGCAAACAAAATGATCCGCACAGCCTTCCCGTGGTGGTGACATGTGTTTTCTTATCAGAAGCATGGCTCGAAAAAAACGCGGTGGGGTTGGATGACATAGTAATACAAAATATTGCCATAGGAATGGTGTCACGAAGAATGATAGTGATGATATCAAAATACTAACGTTATTTAGAATGCTCGTAATGATATGAAGTGCAGTAGTCATTCTGCTAATGAAACTATGAAAACTAGATATAACAAGAGTAATCATGACAAGGGACTTAAGAAGAATGATAGTAAGAGCAGTAATACGAATCGCGTTTTGTAACAAATATTAAGAATAATAGTAAGCATAAAAATGATAATGATGGTAATAATTATCAAGTAAAGATATTACGAATAATGATAGCAATAATCATGATGATAATAACTGTCATCATATACTACTAATAATATAAAGAGTGCTAAGACAAATGTGAAGAATATGAAGGATTGCAATCATAGTAGGCAGAAAGTTAAGAGCTCAAGAAGCCTCGAAGTACAAAGCCAGGAAGCCACCAGCAAGCCAAGAAGCCAAAAATAACAGGAAGCCCAGAAGCCTAAAAACCAAGCACCCAGAAATCCAAAAGCTAAAAAGCAACGAATCCAGAAAGCCAAAAAACCAGGAAGCCAAGAAGCCAGAAAGCCAAGAAATCGGATATGGTGTCTTTCTTTCCTTTTTTCCTTCGTCCTTTCTTCCTTTTTTGTTCCTTCCTTGCTTGTCTTTATTCATTTCTGTTGTTCTTCATCTATTTCGTTATTTCTTCATTGCTTTATTTACTGATTTTTTTTTCTTTCGTTCTTTCTTTCCTCCTCCGGCTCAGGGCTCGATTTGTTTTTTGATCTCTGCTCGGGAGGCAAGAAATACTGAGTTTTACGATAAAGTCCAGAATCTTGCTTGTTGATCCATATTTGTTTTTGATCCTTATGCGTTTTTTTTGATCCTTATTTGTTTCTTTTAAACCCCCTCCCTGCAAAAATGTCATAAAGTCTCAAGTCTAGCTGGTGTCGCACCACTCGCATGAACAAGACAGATGAGCCACTTGCCAGCCTGAAGACGCTGGAAGCAGCTTGACCGCACCGGCACGCGTGACCCTTCCAGTATCGGACCATGCACCTTTCATCCGGACTTTGCCGAGTCCCCAACGGAGGCGATGCGCTGCGATGCGCTGCGGCATGCCCTGGCCGAGTTGAAATGCGGATCAACCTGTTCGCTTCTGAACTGTGCAAAGGGTGCCGAAGTGTGCAATATTGTTTGGCATGTTCGAAGTTCACTGTAAAGCTGCAGCTGCAACTTTGCAGGACTCTGAACAGCTCTAAACGTACCACCAGGCCAAAAAACTAGTCGAAGCTGCAGTGGCCAAGCTGCTTCACAAGATTGGCACGCATGGCACGCGAGACTTGAGCCGGAAGGCAGGCGCGACTAGGTTTGGCATTCATGTCAAGATGATCTGGGCGGGAGCTTGTGACGGCTTATGGGACACCTCTCTGAGGCAAGCTGCAGACAAAAGCTGGCACCACTGACCAAATCACCAGATAACGAAGTTCTCAGGGACTGCCGGTAGGCGCTTGATCCCCAAGAATGGGCGATTCCCTTTCTCACACAGGCGCTCGGATCCCCAGGGTTGTTGCATCGAATTAAGCGGACACATTGAAACTTGAGTTACATGGTGAACAGACAGAGACCAGCTGCCCGTAAAGTAGAGTTCTCAAAGTGCTGTTGAAGCGCCGCTAGCCATGCCAACTCCAAGATTCAGCCTTGAAGCAAGCAAAAGCCAGCTACGCTGTTGACCTGAAGAACAATTACATCTAGAAAGTGCTTCGAAAGACAATCCCATGACTGACACGTGTCAGCAGCAGCACTCTTCATGTGCTGCTCTCATCGATCTTGGAGGCCGTTTGCCTGGAGAACGCTCGCATACTTCGCTGTGGCAACATGGCAAGGAATTTGCAAAAGTGCCTCCTAAAGCGGCTTAGGCAAGTGGGGTGCGGTTTGAGACCTCCACTCTCAAGCCGGGACAGATAAAGCAAAACTCCAGCCAGACAAAAGCGAAACATCGCCTCGCAGCGTCCAGACAAGCCCAAGAGCCTTAATTGTTTGGCCGCAACAGAGACCAAAGTTGTAAACGCGAACGTGTTCAACAAAAGCACAGCATCCCCTAAAGCCATTCAAGGCGCATCGTGGCCAGCCCAAAGATAGAGTTGGAGTCTTGCGGTTCCTTCCATAGAATCTGTTCTGAAATGTAAGACGCCGGATAAGCCAGCCACATCATTCAGAATTGTTGGCACGTAGCCACATTGCCCCTTTCAATACACGTGCACGTGTGTCACTCTTCACTCAGGTCTTGAGCTTCCCTTGCTTCCGACACCACGCAGTGTAGAATATACTGCCATATACTGCTGCAGGAAGAGATTTTGCTTGCAGGATCTCGTCATGCCAAACGCTGCACTTCGCCGATCAGGCTTCTTTGGGGACTGCGGCAGAACATAGTGGCAGCGCTTCCAGAAAGTCAGCCCCAAAAACGGACCTGAACCTTTATGAAGCTTTTCAGCTGCGGCCCGATGTTCTGTGAGAAAATCGTACGCATCGTGCAGCAGTGCCTCAGCCTCGGGCGCTAGCTCGTCTGTGGAGGACTGCACAGGGCGCAAGAAAAAGCACTGTACACGATTCGTCGAAAGCGTGCCAAAACAACAAAATGCAGCCTGGCCCAGTAGACTCAGCCCCGCAACAGCCTGAGCACTGGCCGTCTGTAGCCTCAGGCCATCGCTAGCCTGGATGTACAGTTCGTCTGGCGGCGCCTCCAGACAGTCTTGGCTTCCGCATGCGAATGCCGGCCAGCAAAGTCTCCTTCCTGCCTGCAGTACGAATACATATCCCCCGTCACTGATGAATGCTCACGATGGGGGGCAGCGGAACTTTAATATGTAGTTTCCAGTTTCCGCCCTCTGAGGCACGCTGAAGGTGTAAATCATGTCTGTGCACGATACATCTCCCTACATCTGGATCTCCATGCTACCTGCATCCCTCCACGTAAGACATGGAATCGCTCAACGCCTGCGCGACAGAATGTATACAGTGGTGGTCGATCATTCTACCCCCGATTGAGTACCGCAAGGCGAAATAATTGGCCTGCGTTTTCAATAAATCCAGTAAGGCCTGCCTGTGTCGTCGTCAGCCCTCGCCCACTGCCGCTCCGGCCGCAGACTTGGGCGTTCTCAGCAGCGTCGTCCATCAGGAGACTACTGAGGGCATGAAGTCACGTCAGTCGTCGTTAGCCCGTCTACCACCATCACGGCGGTAGACTTAGAGCAGTCCTTCCTCTGCACATGGTCATCCCTGAAGTCCGCAAGAAATGTTTCGAATACCCACAATGCAAGCAACCACCGCCTCGCAATGGCAGACTCAGACTTCCACTCATGTGCCCGCCCAATGTTAACCATGCACATACGGTTGCCCTGGCGAGCACCTGCGACGCCCTATCCCGGCCAAACCCCACCAGAACAACGCTGCAGACGGGCGCATGAATCCTTGCCCCGCTTGTGAAGCTTCAAGGGACATCCCCAAAAGATTCTACAGAACAGTAGAAAACCCCACTATTCTCTT
>CAJNIZ010034213.1:36241-70046 GCA_905231905.1 Symbiodinium pilosum
TCCGGATCAACCATCGAATGCAATACCTGAAAAGTGATGTTGAGCTGGGTGTCCGTTCCATACCCGTTCCATACCTGTTCCATACCCGTTCCAGACCAACCAAAGTATTTAGCACATACTCACCCTGTATCTTGTGGGAACCACCAGAGCTCTGGATCGGGGTCTGGATCGGGATGTGCGCTCGCCCTTGTTCCGGGCCTTTCATACTGAGCAGCAGCCATATCTGTCGTGCCAGACATGTGTCAGAACGCCGTCTTCTCGCAGTTTCACGCATCTCTCAGAGCACGGCTGTGCATCTAATGCAAACGAGTCAATTATGTCCACTACGAAGAGATCATCCCAAGTCAATGCTCCCATTGCTTCTGTGGTCCCAGCTGCGTTTTACGTGCTTGGAGCGCTTGACGCATTTCTCTTTGACTCTCAACTCCCCCAAAACCGCTTTCATCCGCACACCCACCCCCTGATGCTAAGATACTAAACCGCCTTCAAACCTCCCCCTCAAACCTTTTCAAACCTTCCAAAACCTCCGTCCGAAACACCCCACCTGAACCCTGCACCTGTCAGACCCCACGGCAACATGCTTTGATCGGGGGCATCGGAATTTCAGTGCATGGAGTGCATGTGGTCCAGCTTTTCCAGTGCATGCGGGTGGTGCAGTGGAACATAGGAGTGCAAGCCAAAACTCGCGTTCGATTCTGGTTCCCTTTGTACTCAGCAATCCGGACGAAACCGGCTGGAGGGAGGTAATGCGTTGCATATGAACTGCTTTATGACAGTCAGATTGGTCTTGTAGGACTTAGTAAAGCTGCTTGCAGGCTATCCGCAGGCCCCAGGCAGGCAGCCATGGATTTAATTACAGGCCAACCGACTCCTAACTCTCAAGCTGCTTGGACGGCTCACTGGCTTGCACGGCTCATCTACACATGGTTGTACATATGCACATGCCTCAACCGCAGTATCGACTGCGCTCTGTGTTTTGACTGGCGAGGCTAGGCCAAGCGAAGCTGAAAGCCCTGCGTTGAAGGCGGACGCCCGGAGCGCCGAGACTTCAGCCAAACACAGCTCGAACCCTTTTAGTTGGCAAGTGACTCGATGGAGGCAGCGATTCCAAACATGCTAGACACAAGCGCCTGGCGCTTGTCTCGATCTGCCGGTGAAACCTGAGAAAGGTTGAGAATGCATGACATGAGTTCAGGACGTGCGACGCTTAGAACGACACATCCCAACCGATCTGCTCTGTTGCAGCCGCGAAGCACCAAGGGCCAAGGGCACTGCTGCTTCAAGCATTGCTCTGCAAGCCTGAGGCATTTGCGCCTGACAAGATTCGATGTGCCCAAACCTTCCAAGATCTTCCAAGGCTTCGTTAGATCTACCCATCCTTCATGCTTCTCCTTAACTATGGAAAAAGAATCGAGGCCCGACAAGTTGATTTCTGACCTAATGATGCGCGATATGCCTCTGGAATTCTCACGTAGCTGAGAGAAAGAGTGAAGTTGAAACACGTCGTGAGCGATGTGTAGGCAAACTATAACAAAGAAGGCTGTGGGGCAGGCAACGAATTCTGCTTCCCTTTGATTCGAAACCGCATGGTCTTGGGAAGCCTTGTAAAGCCTCAACAACCGCTTCGAATTCAATGGTCAAACTTAATCAAACTCACGGATGTTCTAACCACGACGAAGCTTATGAGCAGCCATGGTCTTCCATGTGGTATCTACTGGAACTCGGATGGATTGAGTGCAATCGAGAAGAATCTCACAACCCATGTCCAGCATGTTCTGAAAGGATGCTGCTTGAAGAACAACTTGGCAAGACAAAAACTAGGAATCATTGAGGTTAACGAGGTGGGGCGAGGAAGTCTGAGTCTACCCGGAAGTGTGAAAATGCGTGCCAGCAAAGCGCTCGCTGAAACACAACGATTAGGTGCAAGCACTGAGAGACAAGTCGCATTAGAACATTCACAAAGTGTTGCAGCTGAAGTGCTGACGACAAGAACACTGAATGCAGGTTACTCAAGGCTGAGAAAAGGAGGCAAAGTTTGCTATGGTTCCCAGACTTCTCTGATACAACCCTCAAGCCTACAGCAACTGCGGGAGGGAAGGGACCTTCCAAACAAGAATGACGGCAATTGAATCGGGATAAGACGGATAAGACTGACAAGACCAGTTGCCTTGCCGATGGCTTGGGCCACAGTCGCGCAGCGCTGCTGAACAGCATCCATGCGATCCTGGCTTCCCCTGGAACGCTTTGCCTTCGGCTCAGTGGCTGCATGTCGGGACCTGCAACTGCATACTTCAGCATGGCTTCGCAGCGGCAATGTTAGCCCAAGAGGGCATCTGCGATTCCTGGCCTTTTGCCTGGTGCCATGATGCTAGTCCAGCTGAGGATTTTCTCCCATGTCAGCTGTTTGACCGCCTGAATGCCTCTGTAAGTGCAATGAGTACTACTGAACTACTGAGTTTACTACTGCCTTGCCGACCATGTGTCTAGCCCGTAGATTCCCATCTCGTCCTCGCGAGCAATCCCATCTTGACCCTTGTTCAAGCAAAATGGCTTGTGAGGTGGTGATCACGTCCGCGCAAATGCCCTGCTGGTATGTTCGGCCACGCGCAGTCTGAGCGCATGCTGGTCAAATCCAAGCGCAGCGATGTCAAGCATTTTCCGTGAAGCTTTGGGAGAGCTGCCGACTTGAAACTCGTGCCTCTCCTGGCCGTGCACTTTGCACGACCTGTGTAACAATGCTATTCGTTGCTGGTATGGCTCATTCTTGACAACTTGATAACTTGTCCGCTTAATTCCGCTTATCAGATCAATGCCCAGTAGTCAGGGAGGCCTGGCATGGGGACACGTTCTGACAAAATGTCGGCTTGTGGGACAGCCAGCCTGGTCCTGGGCGGAGGCATCATCACTACCTCACTAAGACGTGAACATGCGCTGAACACTTGCCAGGAAAGCGTCAAGATCGTCAAGGAATGTCAAGGAGCGGGGGGTGCACCCCACATGACTGGAGGTGCCGCCATGGGCACAGGGTGGTGCCTTGGTGCTCACATGTCTTTTTGCTGCATGCAGTGCCGTCTCGCACTGGGAAACCCGCCAAGCCGGTGGCGGCCCTGGCACCTGGAACAATGTTCCGCACACATCTAATTCCCGCAGGCAGCATGCTTTGGCCACATGCTGAGCTGCGCACCCATGCAGGTGGTGAGCGGTAGGTTGGAGGCATGTGAGGCATTCCAAGTGCCTTCCACAAGTTTGCCACATCATCCTGCTCACCTTTCTGAAACTTGCCATTTGCGTATTTGCATCTGCAGTACCGTCCGGGGAGGTGGAGGCCAAGTGGGCCTCGCTGGCCTCACCTCAAAGTTGAGCAAAGCTGTGCAACTGTGGCCGAGTGGCCACGGGCGGCCATAGCTCTGGACCATGTGTGACAAGCTCGCTCCGGGCGCCTCGGTGTCTGATGCGAAGCGCTGCAAGTTGGCTGCAAAATCTGAGGCAATCGCTTTGGTCCAGCCGTGGCCTGCAGTGCCTGCAGACCTGGCCCGTCCTCTGGAGGAGCCTCACAGACTCACAGACTGGCGCACTTCGGCTGCAGACCATGAGGCGGAAGGTGCTCTGCGCTCGCCTGATGTGTGCCGCCGCCTGCGCCGTCTCCCTCTTGAATGCGAGCCATGTGAGCCTGCGGCGCTATCCGCACATTCCGCACCACGGTACCAAATGACGGTGCTTCAAACGGCGGCCCTGGACATGACCAGTGGTGTCTGAAGATGCTGATTTGTTGGACAGAGTGCTACGTGGCTGTGCCAAATGGTGTCCGAGTCGGTTCCGACGGGCAAGGCTAACTTGCCACTGCAGCGTCAGCTTTGGGCATCCTAAGCAAAGGGGCTTTTCCTCTGCGAGTCGATCCGCCCGCTCAGGAGCAGGCCGCACAATAGCATGCCACTCCACTTGGAAGAAGGCCGGACAAACTGGCCCTAAATGTTGAACCCGGATATGCAGGGTCAAACCTTTCCTTGTTACAGATTTTGGGCTGATCTGACCGGTGACTTGAATTTGATAAGACGTGGAGGTCATTCTTTCGATTTGATCGCATAGTTTTGGGTTTTCCTTTGTAGACTGTACAGCGGAGTATGAGCTCACAATATGCGGAAGACGTGGGAAGATGTGTGGCTTGACCCGTGTGAACACTGTCTCGTGTCTAGGGATGAAAGTTTGCCCGCCTGACCGAGATTAAAAGGCTCAACAAGAAAAGGTAAGAAAAGGATAAGCAAAAACCAATAAAAAGGGCAAGTCATTGGCTTGCACACTCTTGAGCATGCTGTTCTTTGAGACAACTTGCCGGCTAGGAGACTGAGTAGTACGATCCACAGTGCAAGAATGACAGGCGTGGAGCATCTGCAAAGGGCGGAATGGGACTGAAAGTACACCTGGTAATGCGAACTTGATATGCCTTACTGCGGTTGCCTGAAGGCTCGTATCCATGCGGGGACGACAGGAAGGGCAGCTATTGCTATGAAGTGAACATGAATTAGAATTTTCTGCAGCACTGATGATTGTAAGGGGTGATTCAAAGTATGTATCATGATTGTTCATAGTTTCCAACCCGACCTGGCCACGCACAACTGACTGTTGCGGTTCGCATGTTGTACTCAAAGAGAGGGATTGGCGTAAGCGAGCAACTTGGCCTGTTGTACGCCAGCCGCATGACGTGATTCTGTGACACTTTCTCAACGCGACGGCCCAGAAGTATGTGACATATTTGGGCCCAGCATGAGTTACAGGTGCTGACATAACGGGAAATTGTCTCTGAACACTCGGAGTCCCAGAGTCTACAACGTTGTTCTACTGAATGTGCCGGCGGTAAGCACTTGCAATGACGCGTAGTTCTTGTAAGCCTGAAAACAGAATATGTTCAGATGCAAGGTGCCATTCTGCTTGCCTCAAAACATCTCAACCGCACAAGCTCTAACAACATGGCCCAAAATTACAAGCGACCGCATAGCACGCATGACGCCGCAGCCCTCGTTTTGGCAAATGCCTGACCTCACATGCCTCCTCATGTCTCCAGTGCTTCCCAGAAAAGTTGTGCAACCTTCGCGTCTTACCTATCTTGCGTGCACAATGGAAAAAGGCCATTCTGCACCAGAACCCTAAGCTTGAAAGCCGGCGGCTGAAACCCAAGCTCAGCGCTGGGGGCGCTGCACGACCAGTGACTAGCACGTCCCTATACAAGAGTGCGGGCACGTGGTTCCCAAAAGTTTGTGATGCTCATGACGTGTTTTGAGCCGCTGAGCCTTTAATATAGTGTGCCATGCCCGAACAAGCGGTGACGAGTCATTGAGCACCCCTGACCGCAGCGACCACAACAGGACTGACAGATACAGGAAACCCCAATCTCCAGGCTTTGAAAGTAGAACAGACTCCATCTACAAAAGGTTCTCAAAGCAGAGGGGCGGCGCACAGAAGGTCTCGGCAAGCATCAGTCCACGGGCCCCTGTTTCTTTCGGCAAGACCCCCCAAAAAGCCGTATTTGGCCCACCTCGCCCTCCCGGACCCCCACTACCAAGCCTCACATATTCAGGCTGATGCGTTATGAACGAAGCTCCCTCTCACTAAAAGGTTTTGCGACAAGAAAAGCACTGGGCTACTTCTGCACTGTGCCTCTGCGTCGCCGCCTGCTGCTTGAAGGGCTGGGGAACATGTTCAACATTGTTCAACTCTGACCAATTTTGGCAGAAACCTTGATCCGCTGCTCTTCCTGGCTTTACTCCGACTTCTGCTGCGGGTGGCTGCCTTGGCCTCTATCGGCACCCTAAGTGCTTTGCACTGCAGATTGTATGTCAAACAGAGCACAGGGAAAGAGGTTCCGCCTCCGCAGGCCTGTCTGCCATGCTTTTGGCTGCTCCTGTGTGCACCATGCCCTCAAGCGTTCATCCATCTTTGACACTCTTGATCTCCTTTCGCAGTCGTGTCCGGAAGTGATGAGGATCTTAGCTATTAAGTATACCGCAAGAAGGAAACTTTCATTTGAGCTTGCTGAGGGGCTGGCTCTGACTCTGATGTTGCAGCCTGCGATGCGGCGACACAGCTTTGAGAGCCCCCTTGAGTCAAAGCCTGCCTGGTTTGGCTGAGCCGTGCTACCGGCCTTTCTGCAATTTCACTTCAAGGGGCTCAGCCTGCAGCCTCTAAACTTCATATCCCGCCTCCATAACAATGGGCGTGCTACCTACAGGGAGCGCAGACCTGCAGCTCAGGAGAGATCTTCTCCGCGCTCAGACCTCCACCGCACCAGACTCTGAGATTTTCACTCATCCCCCTCGTCAGAGGAGGAAGAAGAGTCCTCACATGCACGACCCGAAATTTGCACAAGACCTTGCTCAGATCATCTACAGAGCCTCGGCAGTTCCCGCAGGTGGCACCTGGTCACAAGTCATGAAGGCCTTGGCTCGAATCCACTGATAAAGACAAGGCCAAGGCCTTCTCAGCAGCTTGAGGACCTGGGCGCTTGTTCATGCAGCTCTTCTGAGAGCAACGCCGGGCCCTTGATTAAAAAAAGTCCGCTCTCAGACGGAGCTTGTCAGGAGGCAGACTGGACTTTGAAGAGGAAGCAGATGAGACCTCAATGGGACTCTTCAAGTATCGAATGACCTCAGCGCTTCCCCTCGCCTGCGGCTCCATGGCCTTGAGCGACCTTGGTGCAAGACCCCGGCTGTATATGTACAACAAGAACCTACCATTACTTATGGAGCCCCTCATTCGGGAGGTCTGAGGAGCTTGCTTGATCTTTTGCTCCGCCAGCTCCCGCAATGCACCTGTAAAGAGAAGATCCATGCTCCCTTTCCTGTCGTCACCTGCTGAAGATCAGAAAGGAGCGAGCTGAAGCTCCCCTTGGTACCAAGACAAGAACCAACAAGAACCAAAGTCTTTTCGTTTGCTTTGTCCTTCAAACTTCCTGAAACTGACGTGCCCTGTCAGCGGCAGAGTGGCCTGCCTGCTGATAGGCGTGCTGAAGCTTCTGGCGCGGCGCCCGCGCCCCAGACTGCTTTAGCATCAGGTTTGCCTCGGCTTTGCACAACAAAAACGAAACCTGAATACCTCGAGTTGAACATCTTCTGTGCTTTTGGCGGGTCTTTATCTCAGCTGGCTGCTCCTCGCAACTTGATTCGAAGCAACGCCAAGTGCAAGTCTGATCGCGATGGCATTCAATGGACTCAAATAATTAAAGGGTCCTTTGGCTTTCTTCGAGCCGACTTTGCCCTGGTTTCCTGTTGGAAGCAATTTGCAAATTCACGTTTCAAACTGCTGTCGATGTCTAAGAAGCTCTGCTGCCGAACGTCTTCCTCTTCTTCCTCATCCTCGTCTTCCTCCTGGCCACACGCTCGTCTTGATCTGAAACTTCCAGAGTCTGCAAAGACGCGTCAAAGCCTCTTCAGCCTCCGACTCCTCCACTTCCTGATCTCCATTTGCCACAGCATTTCCTGTGCCAAACGGGCATGCCGCAATGCCACCGCAACGCCAGTAGAACTTCGGGGAGAACGACTTTGGCTCGGCGGGAGAGTCCCCATCCTTGTTCTGGAGCTTCCTGCACCTCATCCTCGCTTTCCTGGCATTTGCCAAGCATCTCAAAACAGAAAGTCGCGTGTCTCGCAGGCTTCTACCTCCTCAGCATCCTCCGACACCAGGCCTTCCTGAGCCCCAGATAGCCCAGACCAGGTAAGTAGCAGTCACAGGCAAAGTTGGCAAAGTTGCGGGCATTTTGGCCTTCCGAGTTGCCGCTCACATCCTAGCGTGCGTCTTGAAGTCTTGTCTTTGCACGTCTTTGCTGACCATCAAGAAAGTAAGGTATTGAAGAATACATGCGTGAAGCAGCGTCATGTTTCCCTGTCCGCCTCGTCAAGGTCTTCCTCGTCATCCTGGGTTGCGAGTCTGAGGCTATCTGAGGCTGCTGGGCGGCTGAGAATGCGCAGCGTGCGCAGCGCGGTCCTCGATCTGTATGTGGGTGCTGTTGGCACGGGGTCTCACCTCTCGGTGCGTCTGCTCTTCTTCTGATGCCTCGAGTCATCTGCGCTACATGACATAAATGCCGAAGCCAGATTATCGTGGGGGTTTGGAATTGTGCGAAGTTCACGAAGGCGGGACGTTACGGCAACAAGCCCCATTGGAACCTAGCCGCGACAAGAATACAGCCTACCACAACAAGATCTCTTGGAACCAACACAACAAAAACAAGCCTACACTGACAAAAGCCGTGCTGTAGCGTGAACAAATCGATGCCTTCTTCTGGCCCGAAATATTACAGGAACCATCCCACGTAATGATTCCTCCCGACTCGTCCAGGATTTTAAGAGGCCATACTCTAAAGCAAAACCATGGTGCAAATGCTCCTTCCAGCCTGCCTACAGCCCAGTCGGCACCCATGTTTGCTCGAACGATTTCGGCACTTTCAGCCCCCCAAAACCCAGAAACCGTGGAGCAAATGCTCCACACCTTCCCACCATGTTTTCGGCCCTCCATAGCCCAACTAACACAAGCATGGGTTCGTGTCCCGCCAAGACCCCATTTCAAGGCTTAGAATAGGAGAGCCTGCCAAGTAGCATCTCACTTTTACTACTCAAAGCTTCAACAAGGAGACCCTCCCAAGGACCCCATGCTTCCTACAAAGACCCAGTCGTGCCTTCACCTGAAGAAACAGCATGCATGAATGCAGGCAAAATTGGTCGTCCGTATACCAAGACTTGTTGTGCGCAGGATGTCTTCGTCATGGTAGCAACTCGTTGTGAAGGTTAGCCAAAAGTGTGCAACACCCTTCAGTTAGCTTGCGTGTGATGATATGTGAGAAGGTCCACGGCCAAAATATTGTTGCATGGGTAGGCAACTCGCTAGTTTGCTCTCTAGGGTTTTGTTTGACCTGGCTAGTGTGCCTCACGTCTCAACCTTCATGATTTATGGTTTCAGGCCAGCTCAGATTCTCGATTTTTCAAAAACTGCTCGTTCAAGGAGGCCAGGCAATCATGTTTTCTACGGGGTAGGTAGTCCAGCAGCTGGATGGATTCAGAAAGATGTTTCCGGGTGCTGTGTTATCCCTAACTTTCGGAGGTGCTTGGGGCATCCGGCCCTTTCCCTATTGGATTTGACTTAAAAAGCGGATTTTTTTCAAAACAGCCACTAAGCCCACAGCCCCCCCTATTGAATCCGAGTTGAACACGCTGCTTTGCAACCCTTTGAGAAGGCTGCTGAACCCGCAGCCCTCCTCCCGTAGAACTCGGTTGAAAAAGGGACATTGAGCTCTGCAACCCTCCTCCTATTGAACTGCTTAAAGCTGAGCCCGCAACCATCCTCCTGTTGAATTTGACTCAAGCCCGCTACTGAGCTCCGCAACCCTCATCCTGTTGAATTTAATTCAAAACTCTGAGACCCCGATTTGTTTGGAGGTGTCCTCGACGCCCCACTCCTGAATAGGGACCCATTTTAGAAGTAGTCAAAACCAACACTGGCATCCGAACGCGGCCTCGACAGACTCCCGTGGCCTGCAACATCTTCAGCTGCTCAATAACACTGCACTCCTATTTAATATGCCCACATGCCTGAGAATCGCTTTCCTTCGCTTGGGTAGCTCTCTGGCTCCATTGAGGGACCTGCAGGTTGACACGACACCCCGAAAGAAATGCTGTAACTGCAGCTGCATCAGCTGCATCAGCTGCAGCATGCATGTGATGCTGGATTGGCCACACTTTCTGCTCCGCGGCTAGCCGCGCAGTCAGTGGCTCGATGCTCGATGCTCGATGCTCGATGCCTTGAGCCCAAAGGTGAGACGTACCAAGTCCTTGTATGCAGTGCTGAGGTTGCGGAACCTCGCACTCAAGGACTCTGCGAACATGCCATCCTGCAAAAAGGGGTGACCGGAACCTCGCTTTGCTATGGAACTTATCCTCCTGCTGGACCTCGCTCCCGCCACCATTCCGCCTTACACAAACATCGGACCTCCACCCGCCTCGCGTAGCCACATCTACTAGGGAGACCCAAACGTGCTCAGAGCGCACCATGCGTAGCTTGTATTCATCCTTGAGAGTCCTGCGGCGTTCGCCCAGGTCCTAGCTGGCGCCACAGCTGGGCTGGGTAAATCACGCCCAGCTCCCATTTGGCATTGAGGCCCCTCCTGCATTGGTTGAGCTTGCCGAGGTGCATGAGACGCGCCCTGCTGTAAACAGCGAGGATTCTGTGCACCGTGTCCACGGCACGGCGGCACAGCTGCGCGAAGGCCATGGGGTCAAGGGCCACCGCGTCCTATGAGATGGACCCTTGAAGACGGTCTTCACAGGCTTGAACAACCACGCTGCAGCTAATGCATTACTCTCGGCAAAGTTCTGAGAGCCATCAATATTAGCGAGTCGAGTTCCTGGGAGGGGATGGCAGTGGTGCTGTTCGCTACCTCCTTGAGCCACAGCCTCGGGCCACAGATGCCTTCAATACCCGAGCCTGCTTTCCCGCTGCCGGGTTGAATGCTTCTCAGCAACCTGCACTGAGAGCTTTCTGCGGCAGAGCACTCAAAGTCATGTGAAGTTTCCAAGAATGCCTTTAAACTCCTTTTCTTGCCACCTTCTTGCCCTCTGTCCAGGAAGCCATGAACCTGACAATGAAAAGTTGCTGACACGCACCTGGCCCACGTAACGCGCCTTCTTCAGAGCATCATCTGACCCACGTTGCCGCAAAGTCTGCGTTACCTCAAACTGCGGATCAAAGCAGAGCTCATAGAATGGCTCATGTCGCCTGAGTGCCGAGCAGCTAGTCTTTCCTCCTGGCTTAGAGCCTGCACATTTCACGCAAATCTGCAAAGCCGACTGATCAGACTGACTTCCAGTCCTCCCAGTCCTGCGCGCTGATTCCAAGTCGTCGAGGCCTCAAATCACACCCCGGCTCTGCAAAGCGTTCTTGTCGCCCCAACTTTTTTTGAGCGCGCGTTGGCGGCAAAAGCCGCGGGGCCATCGCGTGCACTCATGCCAGCAAGAAACAGCCGCTCACGCTTTGCTGCAGTGTCACAATTGTCGACGACAGCTGTTTTGGCTTGCCCTCTACAGCGTGTACGCTATGGAAAGTGTCTATCTAGTCATGAGGCGAATAAGCTTTGAGCCGGTCAAAGGCGGTCCCATTTCCACCAACCTTAACCCCAATGAAGTTTTATGTTAAGGCGGCAAATTGTTCGAACACTGCCGAGAAGGTGCAATGATGAGAAATCTAAACGAAATCTACAAGATTTTGTGGAGCCCAAGACAACGAAATGGTTGATTGAAGTGATGTTGCTCCAGGCACATGTCGCCTCTAAAGGGGTGCGTGAGATTCACCACCATCTTTACTACCTACTAGCGCCAGCAGCAGCCAGCAGCTGAAGATGAGGCAACTGCAGGGGTACAACATGCTACAACATGGGCACGACACGGATGCTTGAAATGAGGCAGAATGCGGAAAGCTCACTGCTTTGCATGAAGGTGACGGAACACGCCCTTCAACCTTCAACAAGCGATCATCAGTGGGACTTATCTTTTCATCATGCGAATGCGAGTCTGACATTCATCGGCCTTCCACCTTTCCACGGGTGCCGATGGAACCTGTCCACAGCTGCCCTCGCAGCAGACGACGTTTCAAAACCCAACAGCGCAGTCCCCGCCCAGAGCTCCACTGACACAACCTCAGTTGTCCCGGAAAAGCGCGCCGCGACTATGGACCATGCCTTCGACAACTTTAGAGCTGCAGAACCTCAAACATGCTGACAGCGTGCCCGACCGACCCTGCAGAAGAGGGCTCCCAGATCTCGAGGAGCCGTGCTTGCATCGATGTTCGTGACCCTGATAGTCCAGGATGCGGCCTGAAGGCTTCTAAGGCTCTTTGGTTGAGGTCTTGGACCGGGGATTTCACTTGCCACACGCCAACAAATGGGGGAGGTCTGCACGCCGCTTAGAAACCGTCTCAGTCGTCAACCAACGCAAGGCCACAAGACATGAAACTGGCGTCATACAACAGTGACTTTGAACAATACCTCCCGCAAAGGGTGTATGCAAGCAAGACGGACATGAGCGTCATTGCCGCTTCTTGCGACTGTTGCCCTGCCATAAACACAAGTGACCAGCCGCAAACTCATTACACTTGTTGGAAGATGTAGAGGTCTCTCACTTTCACCCTTTAAACTTTTCTTTCCTGGCCAGCCAGTACAGGTATGGGTCACGACAAAGCGGGAGTGCTTTGCATTTTGCATGCCTACCTAAAATAGCAGCATGACACCAGCGAGCGATGAAGGGTGTATACCGAGAGACCGGTCGCTCTTCAATTCCATGACACATAGCGCCAGCACCTCCTCTAAAAAAAGAAGCCTGCTAGAACGCCCAGGTTAGCCCTCCTGGATCAAATGCTACATCCGAATTCCAACGAAGCGCGGATCTTAGCGGACCAACGCCGCCTGGCATGGCTGGCGCGCAGCCCTTCCGGATCCCAAGCCGCGAGGCGGCAGCCACGGCTCAGCTCCGCAGCTCCATGCAGCTCCCTCATGTGCCTCCACCTCCCAAAAATGTGTTCTCAACAACCCTTCACTGCAAGATACTGAAAGTCTGCGGTTTGCAATGCTTCGCATTCCTGACGTCAAGGAAATGAGAAGGCCGGTCCGTATTACTGTCATTTACTGTGGGTATGAACTCAAAGATTGCGACTCGAGTCCAGGTGAATCCCATTTGGATCCAGGACCGAGCCCTAGCAAAAAAAAGCCTCGTAAAGGTCATGTCGCCAAGCACACTGGGGAAGCGCTCGCCCTGCGGATCGATCAAGGCGGCCCTGGTCACTGCCACAGGGCTCCTTCCAACCTAGGGCCCAAAGCAAAGAAAAAAATAGGCCATATTAGGTGAAAGGTGTCAAAGTGCTTCGGGCTTCTGGCTTGCCACTACTCCACTGCATTTCACGGGGCCGGACTTGGCCGTTTTAGGCATTGGACATGTCAAACGTCAACTTGAGAACTGGGTTATCCAGGACCTCACAACGGGTCGGCTGGTGTGGTAACTACGCAGGGCGCACATTGGCTTTGCACGTGGTACTTGACCTACAAGGCATAGTACTGGGATTTTCCGCAGTTGTCAACACCAACCAGTTTTTACGTCTGGTTTATGGGAGTCCTCCTGAGACTGGTTTTGCACTCTGTCAGTGAAACGTCATTCATGCAGAAAATGCACGAAGCC
The DNA here is from genome assembly GCA_905231905.1 of Symbiodinium pilosum. Taxonomy (NCBI): domain Eukaryota; class Dinophyceae; order Suessiales; family Symbiodiniaceae; genus Symbiodinium; species Symbiodinium pilosum. The sequence goes on from CAJNIZ010034213.1 coordinate 49,447, forward strand.
CTGTTGCCACAGCATGCTGATGACAGTTCACAACTCTTGCTGACTTTCATCACTGCATATCGTTGTCCAGCAGCAATCTAGATGGCTTTCTTCATCAGCTGCCTCTGGCCTGCATCGTCATGTTCTGGCACGTTGAGAATGTTCCCATAGTACTTGTAACTCCCCTCATAATTGCAAAATCCAATTCCCAGAGCGGAGGTATCAACCCCCATCACCGTAATTGCAAAGTCCGTGGCGCCACTGCGCTGTAGTAAACCAAACATCTTCTCCAGACACCATTTTTGTTGACACTGGAGGAGCTGACAAGGCCGACACATGTTGAATTACGTTTCCTCGGGCTCACATCCTTAGGGGCTTCCCTCTGTAAATATGAGGGAACATCTAGCTTGATTCAGCTCCAAGAAAGGGCTTACGCTTGAGGCATGCGCTGATGCTTCTGGTGTCAAGGTTTGCGCGGTTTTGCCGGGGCACGTGGGGCCTGCTAGCTGTGCATCTGTGACAAGTTGGGAGCTCTGAAACCCAGCGCAGCTCTGGCCTTGCTGGCGAACGAGATCTCTCCCAGGCTCGCATGGGAAGCCACAGCAGAAACAACTTAGAATCTGGACTTTCATGCGTGAGGTCTGCTACTTTTATGGATCCTTGACAGCTTCGAGAATCATGTCATGACTCACAACAAAGGCAATGCGGAAAAAGTAGAAGAGCGCAAGTGGTCGCTCAATCATGTCGTGTAAAGGCCTGCGCAATCCTGCGCATGAATCCGGTCAGCTAGCGGTCGCATGCAGTCTCCATGTTGAGGGACAAACACAAGCAAGCCTGACAAGAAATGCCAAAAATGGTCAAGGCTGCTGGTACCCTGTGACCTCCAGTACCCCACGTCTTGACTTGCAATGAAGGCAAAGCTACTTCTCAAGTTACAATCGCATAGCACCTGGATGCAGATTGAAGGCAAGGCTGCACAAAGAAGGATGTCTAGGCCTAGGCATGTGCCAGCAAGCCATGTGATTTCGTGTCCGTTGTTCTCCGCTTCTATGCGACAAATGAGGACACACTGCAAACTTCCAGGCATGTGCTGAAAGTCTTCGGCCCGGTTCAAGCTGAAAGCACCTTGATCGACAGCACCTGGTGTGCCCATCAGTCATTCAGTGGCAGGAGGCATGGCGCATCACCCTGATGACGATCAAGCTTCGGGCTGAAGAGTCTGGGGACTCAGCAGATAGCTTGCCGCGAAGCCTTGAACAGCTCCATCTCACTGCCCTCAGTGCAAAGGCAGCCAAGGAAGAGAAGACATCAGACAAGCTCAGGACTTCCATGTGGCAAGACCTACACAGGTTATGACGCGGGAAATCCGGCAGACTCAGCACAATCCAATCAGTCGATCATGCTCCAAGGTCTCGGCTTCAATCGCACCGCTAGGCCCAGACATCAGGTCCACTTTGAAGCGACAGCTCTGTTGTGGCTGTTCCACAAGCGCTGCCAAGTGAACCTCATCAACCACCACCCGATCTTCATGCCGCACAATGCTTCCGCGTCTATCATTAAGATCACCGCCTTTTGTCCAGGAGCCAGACATGGTCTCGCCAGTGCAATTATAGGACCTCCGGAAGGTTAGGTTGGACGTGTTCATGGCCACTCCCGGCCCAATAGATTTAGCCGGCTGCAAGGAAAATCCGCATCCACAAGCTTTGCAACTTTACAACGCACTCCATGCTGAAATGCGAAACCCTCTGCTTGAGTCGAAATGCAGACACACAAAAACAAGAGCAGTCCAACGTACAGGCCAGCTCATGGCACAACTCCTCACTTTAAATACAGCTGATGGAAATTGATGGAACTCTTTGCAACAACTTTCGGGCAGCTAAGCCTACCAGCTCGGTGACCGAGGGTGCAGTAGGGGCACACGCAGTCGGCAGTAGTTTTTTTCCGCCGGAAGTCCAGGCCAGGGCGACACACTTTACAGCCGTGTCCATGGTTTGTTCAGCCTTGTGTGCACCCACTTATGTAGGAGGCCGTACTTTGGCTTTTCATCCACACTCTACTGGAGTTGAATGACAGTCGCGGCAGAAAATACGGGAAGAGCACGCATAAGGAATGACTTGTGCGAATAATTACTATCGGATCGTTGCTCTTCCCGCGAAAAAGCGAAGACCCAGATTTTGCATATTGGCACTAGATGCTGAAGCCCAGGTTGAGGCCAAAGTAGAGGTGCACGAGCAAGACCCCCATGACCGAAGTGCCCAGCAGAGCGTGCGCGGTTCGCTTGCCTGCGGAGTCCCCCATTGTCAGACCAATAACTGCCTGAGCATACGGGGCGCGGAAGCATGCGCATTGAGTGCATTGGCCTGCACAAGAAATCAATGGCCTCACGCCCTCTTGCTGCGGAGGCTAGGATATCGTCATGGATCCGTAAAGTTGGGTGGAATAGCACCACTGCAGACTTGGCAACTTTAGCAGCATGAGCCACATATTCGGTCAGGCGCACTATGTTCCAAAGACAGAGGTGTGCTGCATACATGCACGGCCTGCTGTTGGTTCGAAGGCTTGCTTCATGCAGTTATTATTGGGCAAAAATACGATGCGAGTCTTTTAACAACAAAGGGCCATATCGCTGCCGTAATGCGTCAGTTTCGCAATCGGGCCTCTGGGCCCTCAACAAAACAACTTTGCAAAAGCAGCACCTGCGCCGACATGAGCAGCAGTCCAATCACCGCTGTGGAAGAGTGGGCCGACTGCAGAATGGGCTGTCCCTGAGTTGCCAGAAGTACAAGGCCTCCCTGACCACCAAGGAAGAAGAAGAAGAGGGCGGCACCCATGAGCACTGGATGGAGCTCCGCTGCAGTCTTACCAATACTCAGCGGGTACACTGTGGCTCCGTTGCCAAGACGTGTGGCCCAGCCTAAGAACGTGCCATAGCCTCCCATTGCCAAGAGGACCATGGCCATGGCACCAGCATGGCCCCAGTGAATCAAGAACTCCGGAGCCAGACCACTTTCCTGCGCAGACTTGAACAAGGGAGTCCAGATGTTCACCTTGGATTCACATGCTTTCCAAAGCCGTCTTGCGACTGAACCGTACGGACAGGACACCCCGCGGCAACCGCGTCGCGTAAGATGTTACAGCAGGCTCCACTGCATCGAGAGGGATGAATCCATCCCCAGCCCGGCGCATGATGCCTTCCCTGCGTGGAACAGGCTGCGAAACTCCTCGCGGGGCTTCGTGGATAGATACAATACCACTTCGCGCATCAGGAAGTCACACGTGTCAACGCAGCTCCTGTGAACGACAAAGCCACACCACCAAATGCAAGGAGCCTGCAGAGTAGAGTAGAACGAGCAGGAAGCCGTGGGTTGTGACTACAACAAATCGAATCTGCAATCCAAGTCTGAGTGCGCAACAAACTGATGGGCATTAACACCGCTTTTGACCGCCGTGGGATTCCCATGGTTCGCAAAAAGGCTTGCTGCGGCCTGCTGTGGGCAACGCTGCCGTATGCTGTGCTGAGCCAAGACGCCGAGCTGTTCAGACACGTCTTCTAAACCGTCAGAAAAATCTACGCGAAGAGCTGAGGAAAAAGCTTGGCCTCGCCTTGCAGCCGCTGTGGCTCCAGCTCGCCTGCATTCACTTTCAAACCGCGGCCACCGTCACACCGTCACACCGTCTGGCAACATGGTGCAACATCAGAAAGGAACGAGCTTTTGCGTGTAGCATAACGATGGGTGCGTGCATGCAGCAGCTCCAACGGAATCCGGCATCCTGCGCATGTGCGGGTTCATGACAGCGAGGATGCGGCGAGGCCTCAGCAGCACATGGACTCCATTCAAAGGGGCGACGGAAATGAGACATGACTGACCATTGAGCTTCTTGGCTTAGTGCCTCTCAAATCTATCCCCGCAAAGATCGTCGCATGCGACCAAGAAGAGCCCTTGACTGTCGTGGCGTGGCCTGAGAATGGACTCTGAACACTGTAGCTGGTAAAAAATCACGTCCACGCTACTAGCTATCTCGAGGCCACATTTGACTAAGGTGACTAAGGCATGAACGGAACCATTTGGCGCAGGATCTTGCCGCTCTAGACTCTCCATCATGTCATCTGCAAGTGTAGCAGCAGCACTGGCTGGAAGTGCTGGAGCCAGGCTTTCTACCTGAGGCACAGGCTGGACTCTGTTATAGTTTTAACCAGGATGTCAGCGTGACAAATACGAACTTTCAGGAAGGTACAGCATCGGCTTGTGTGCTCGGCTGGGCAGGCAGGGACGTCAACATGAGCTCAGGCTGATCAGCCTGAAACTCTGCGAGCACGCGAGCATGCAATGTCAGCATGTCATTTCCATTTCCTAGCCCCTTACATCGCATGACAGCTCCCCACCACTTGGCCGAGCGACAGATTTTGGGACAGTATCGGCTTTCTCCGGCAACTCCACAGGTGCGGCTGCTTCAAAAGCTGTTGGAGTTTGCGCTGCAAGGGATGGAGGTGGAAGTTTCGCAGGTGCAAATGCAGGTGGCACTTCTGGAGGACACTGCACCATTGCCGTCTGTGATGCTTGTGCAGCCTGCGCTGGCGCTGCAGTAGAAGTTTGTTGCGCGCTTCTTGGAGTGATTGAGACGGCTCTCGTCCTTTCCAACGCTTTTGACAGAGCCATGTGTTTGTTCACCTGGCAGTTGGCATAGAGCAGCATGAACAAAATGCCTTTTAGAGAGTGCATGCGAGTGGCAGACGTCTCCAGTCGTTCCCGGCAACGACGTTCAGAGGCCAGGTCCTGACTTGCGAGTAGCCTTAATGCGGCATAGGCAGTACTGCAGATGTCGTTAGAGTCACTTTGCCTATTCACAGGTCGGTGAGCCTGTGTTGCTGATGTACTCCTGTCGTATCTCAGGAAACTGATTCGAAGTGGCGAGGTCAACATGGGCCGCCACGGGGCAGGGAGTTACGTGGCATTGCTGAGCCTCATTTGCTCCGCTCGGCCCCTATGATTCGACCTGACCACGTTCAGCAATAGTTGAAGCCGAGGTCCGGATCCCGTAAAAGGGGATCAAGGAGCCTGACCGAATCTGCAAATCCATTTGGGCATCCTAGCCATGTGTCACAAAATGCTCACCGCTCATGTGCTGAAAAGGAGTGCAAAGGGGTTTGTGAAGTACTGGAACTGCATCGAGAAGCGCAGGTGGTGGATGGACCCTGCAAGAGTTAGTTCGCAACAACGCCCGCGTTTGCTGCCAATGGTCTCTATGGCTGGACACTGTTGCAGCCAAAGCGTCTAGCTGCAACCGCACCAGCTCCGGTGCCAAAGCCTTCGGGCACGGCACAGAGGCATTTCGTGCACTGCAAATCGTGCCACTCGTGCCACTTGCTGCTGTGCCCTGCTCAGCCTCTCTCAGCCACTGCCTTGTGCTTACAGCGGCTTCCCTCAACAAGCTCATTCAGAGAATCCAAGCCACGGACTCCAAAGCATCGACGCGCTGCCGACTATCAGCTGGCACGCAAAGAACGAGTCTCATCAATTTTGTGTGCTACATGGTGCAGTGCGTGTGGCTGTAAAGCCTGCTTCAAGTTGTAGTGGCTGCGAAACGTCGGCCCACCTTGCGAGTCTGTGTTGATATGCACAATGCACATCCTTCAGAAACCCAGCATTTTCGAAGCAGACCATCAGAGTCTGCGTCCAAATGCTTCGGACTCTTTTGATACACGCAACCTCCTCGCGCCAGGAAACGGTAGCTAAACTTTTGCTGGCAAGTTGATGACAAGATCATACAAGATCCAAGGTACAACAAACTTCACATGCCGGGCGGGATGAACATCCGAAAACGGCTCATGCTGCGGCGCGGACGCGCCGGACGCGCCGGACGCGCCGGCAACAGAGCGGAGCTGCGCTGTGGCCAAGGCGCAGTGGCTTGGAGCACGGAGCGGAGCATCGGAGTACGGAGTGAAGCAGTTCAGAGGCCGCTTCCACCGGCAATGAAGCGTCATACAACAGCTCCAGCAACTTAGCACTTCCCCGTTCAAGGTTTCCTTCGCTGCTTTCTTGAGGAGAGTGGAGACTACGACGCTGCTTTATGAAGCGCACGGTCCCAGGTCCAAGAATGAAGAGTTGGGATGCAGGCCTCTTGCATTCCTCTTCGGCAGTGGGAGCCTTACGAAATCTTACCACTTAAGAACATTCTAGGTCTGATTCCCATTGCCTTACTTTTGCAGGTTGGACTATGCAACCACTTTGCGGACCTCAAAGGCTCATCTATGACAACACAATGCAATTCAACCTCGTCCGAGCCTCTCAAACAAAACGAAACGGCTCGGGTGCTTTGACTTTGCAAACAGCTTCAACCCGAAAGGCGCGGACAGGACAGCGACTTCTTATGTTTCTACAGCTCTTCATTCGCCCCGCCCTGCCCTGCCCTAAAATTTTGAACGTCGAAGCGCGCGAGTTGCCACATGGGGGCTGTGCTACATCCCTTTTCCCAACAGCCCATCAACCCCCACGCCTTTCGCTAAGCTTTCGCGGTCTTTCGCACATACACTCAAGTTCTGAATTGTTCATTCACAAGCATTCACAAGGAACATCATTCAGCAATTCAAGACAAGCCATGTATCAAGACCTTTCTGCGCGCTTTCACGAGTCTTTCGCGCTGCAAACGACCCTGGCGCCCTGTGCTACGAACTCGCTATTTAAGGAACGAAGCAAGGGGTTGCAGAGCAACCCTGACATGAGACTGGCAGAGAAATCGCTTGAGGCGCATGCTACCTGCTCCTGCAGCTGTACCTACTTTCCAGTACATCCAGTTCCTGCAAGTCCCAAAAGGTTTAGGGAATAGCCAGGGCCTTTTCGTTGCCTCATCGAGGAGCTGCCTGAAACGCAGAAAGCGACGCAGTGGGTGGAAGTTTGAGGTTTCAAGGCCTTCGCAGAAGCTGAAGCTGCCTTGGCCAAGCTCTGTGTAAAGCCATCTCCTTTTTGTGCTCCTTGACATCAGCAATTTGCAGATGAGCTGCCTGGCCACCTTTGCTGCACAAGCAGATCAGCACACTGAAGCGATGGGCGACTTACATGCCTTCAAGCCTCTTTACCCATTGACCTTGCAGGTCCCTCACGCTGTCTAGAATGGCAAACTTTGAGGGCCAATAAAGCAGAAGCGGATCGAAGAGCAGTGCGCCGCAATCAGACACTCTCTACAAAGGCAAGTAAAAATGCAAAGCGGTGGTGCCTCCACTGAGAGCATGTCCTGCGATTTTGGCTGTTCGAGCCTGTGCTCAGCAAATGCCAATCATGACGGTAACATCATCAGGCCACCAAGAAAGCCATTAAAAAAAATGTGATACCATATCTCATCTTCAACTTGCCAATGCGGTTCTCCTACTCCAAGAATGTAGGAATGAAATGGTCAAGTCTAATTGAGGCCCTCACAAGGCAATCCTTGTTTCCAGCCAGGCTATTTGGCGATCACTTCCAGCACCTGGCTTGAGCTGGCTTGGGCATCAGCATCGGAGCGGCTCAAACAATGCTGGCCAAGTGGCCCGTACTTGAGCTCGCACCTTCGGCTCTGCTTGCCTGCCAGAATCACGTGCGCACCGCTAACGAGAGGTAACCCAACTATGCGGCTTTTGCCAGGCTTTCGGTCCACCTGCACTCCAGAAATGCTGAGCAAACACCAGAACGTTCAAGCACTCATTGGCAAAATCGTTGCAGCTGAAGATCCTCAAGACATCCCTGAATGTACTTAGCATTGCACGCGCCTCGGGCTCCCAACGCTGGCGCAACGCTCCCAGCGATCTCTCCAAGGCCAGCAGCCGGATACTTGCGACAGGCAGTGCAAGCAGGAATTCATGAACCTCTTGCGGAGTTGAGCAGGCAGAATTACCAACCAGCTTGCGCATGCACTGAAATTATGTCATGCTCCTTTTAAAGCTTCTGCATGCGAACGCCTGCGTTTGGTTTCACTTTGAATTTGATCACGAGTCCTGAAGTCATCCGCTTGTCGCCGGCTTTCAGAGGACAGCTTTTCCGCAATCTCTCCTGGAAGGTAAGCACTGTGTCATATACAATGTAGTATTAGAATTAGTTTTAGTATTACCAGTAGCATTAGCATCAGTATTTCTATGTGTTCGTCGTCGTCCGGCGGCAATGCTAAAGCACCGTGGATTTGTTCTTGTGTCTTCCTGTTGCCCGCTGCACAGCATGTCTCACCTCAGCGCTGACCTTCAGGCAAAATGACACGGGCACGCACTACAACAGGCGGAAAGGCTCTTTTGGCTTCCGACGTGTGTGGAGAGCCGTGCCTCCAGGTCGCAGCGCCTGGATCGGTTCAAATGCAGCTTTGCAGACAGCTTCCTCAACAACTCCGGGCTTGGCACCGCCCGATCTCTGCAGAGAGCGCCTCTCTCGCACTGGAACGGTGAGATTTTGTGGCACTCCAAGTTCAAGCATGCGGATGCCCACTCCTGCTCGACTGCAGCAATTTCACGTTTCAAGGCGGACATGGACATGCTGGCAAGTACGAGCCGAAATCATGCTGCTCACCCCATGGCATACACGCAAGAATTTTGCTGAAATTCCGAAGGCACATGGCAAATCGTGGCAGGTAGTTTTTTGTCAAGCCCAAGAATGTGGTCTTTCAAGTCTGCATAGTCTTTGAACTTTAGCAGCGGATCATCCTAAGCGGATGAAGTGCGCATGGAGGGTTCTTAGAATACATGTGCGCTTATCCTAGCTTCCACATTCAATTATGATCGCACAAGTACCTGCGGTGAATCCTCCCATGCTGGGCTCACAGAGGGAGCCCAAATCAAGCACAACCCATATCGAGCATGTGCATTATGGGCCATGCAGGACAATAAATACTTCTTGCAAGCATGGGCTGGAACACGCAGTATGCAAACCCACTTCGAATTTGTATCAGCAGGCTGGCGACACGAAGTCTCTGCCACCCAAGCTTGAGACGGCATGCCACTGCATCTGTTGATGCTCTCACCGTACAACAAGCGGTTTAAGAAATGCTCCCGTGGCACGCCTTGTACAAAGGTCGATTCTGCTGACTGGAGTCAACCAGTGGAAAATTCCTGAGGCAAGCGTGGAGCGATCCTTGAGGTTGAGGGGGCAACTCTCTCTCATAGTTTCTCAGGGCTTTCGGTTGTGGTTCAATTTCCCGCTGTAGAGCTTCACTGTCACAATAGATACAGCAAGTACGTTCAGGAGACCAAATCTTGAAACCGCTTAGTAAATGTCGCGAGAAAGCGGGCACGTTGCTCAAACCCTCTCGGAGCCCAACTGTGTCTTCCTTTGGCTCTTGTGCGTGTGTGTCCGGCAAGTCATGTGACAGTAACAGTAGTAACTAGTAGCTAGCAAGTAATAAGTAGCAGTAGTAGTAGTAGTAGTAGCAGTAGTAGTAGTCGTCGTCGTCGTCGACGAAATAGTCGTAATAGTAGTTGTTGTTGTTGGCCCCATCGCCATGTAACGTTGTTGTTGTTGTTGTTGTAGGTGGAGGGGTAGTAGCAGTAGTGGTCGTCGTTGTAATTGTCGTTGTCGTAGTTGTCGTAATAATGTTGGAGCCTGACTAGCGCGGGGAGGCCCCTCCCCTCCCCCCCAAGCGGTCCTACGGGTCGTTAACATGCGCCGGGAAGCGCAGCAGACATCAAGGCATGTCACAATCCCTGGCAGGCGCGGCATATTCGGCAGCCCGCGGGCTCAAAGTGGTGGCCGAGAAAAGGAGGCAAATTGGATGAAACATTCTTCAAATTGCTTTGCCGCTGCGGCTTCGCGCACACGGAACCGGTTCAGTATGGGAGTTTTGACATGCCTTGAAAGATGGACACGCACTGCCATTCTTTTTTTATAGCTTCAACCAGGTACTGTCCGTTTCTGGGCATGGATGCTCTGATTCTCGGATGCTCTTGGAACACGTACGATCACGTACGTTATTATGGTTTGGGCAGGGATGCTCTGGTTAGTGCATGCTCTTGGGACACAAACGGCATTGTGGTTTGGGCATGGATGCTCTGGTTATCGGATGCTCTTGGAACACGAACGTCATTATGGTATGGGCATGGATGCTCGTTAGCGTTGGCAAGGTTAGCGGATGCTCTGGGAAGAAATACGTTATTACGGCTTGGGCACGCATGCTCTGGTTATCGAATGCCCTTGGAACACAAACGTTAACTACGGTTTGGGCATGGATGCTCTGGTCAGCGGATGCTCTTGGAACACAAACGTTACTAGGGTTTGGGCATGGATGCCGCGGGAAACAGCACGCAAAGGGGGTGGATGTTGTCATGGCTGTGGCATGGATGCTCAGCGAAAACGCCATGCCTGGGAAGGTCCCGAAGTGCGCGCCACGCAGGCCAGTTTCGATGGGCTCAGGCGGGAACCCATGTTTTGCAGGTTAACAGCCCGTAGGCCCAAACAAAAAGAGAGTCTCTACAATAAAAAAGGTGTCAAAACGAATTGAGAGTCTGGGGGGGTCCTATGGCTCCTATTAAAATCATATTTGCAAATCGTTGGCTACGCCTAGAATGCCTTGAAATATCTGAACTAGGTCCACCATAGGTTTAAAAAAGGATCCTGAAATGGGAAGAATAGGACTGAAATAACAACCCGAGAGCAAGATAGGAACAAAATAGGGGTAGAAAGAGCTCGTGGCGTCAATGTCTAGGAGTCTTCTGGCTAGGGGGCAGAATCCCCTTAGTACGGGTTGCAACTTTCTATAATAAGCGTGTGTACATGGGCTGTGAGAGAGCGTATTTGGGCGCTACGAATTACGTACTGCTAATCCTGTGCGCTTGGCACCACTCATTACCTCGTGACTGGCACTGTTAATCCCATGTCCTATGCACCGAGCCAGGATAGCTACAAAGCGCCAGTTCCTGAGGCATGCCACCAATCTTGTTCCACCTTGTCCAAAGACCTTGCGCCATATCCACGCAAGTTCCGGAGACATGCCACCAATCTCATGACAAATTCGTAAGGTGCGTGAGGAGCTGGCGCCATTCCTACGCCAATTCCTGAGGCGCGCTGCTAATCTCGCGCCAGATTCGTCGGATGATTCAGGATCTGTCGCCATACACGCAACTTCTAGTAGAAAGGCCTTGGCTTTAGGCCGTCCTGGCCTCGAGGTTCCCGAAAACCCAAATAGGCAAAAAAAGAAAGCCGTGCGCCAATTCCACAGAAATGCGCAGGGAACTGATTGCCCAGCCCTTGGGCCCTTGGCCGCTGGGCCTGAGGGGTATGGCCCCAGTTCCTGGAGCATTCGACGAAGCTGGGCGAAAATGGGGAGGATTGGTAGCAGGCCTCATGGGACAGGGATGGCGCCGTATCGACAAATCTTGAATGGCGCCAATTCCTGGTGCCTTCCATGAATCTGGGAAGAGATTCGTAGCACGCCACCGGAATTAGCGTGGATATGGCATCAGTTTGGACAAGAACTGAATCCATAGCAGGAAAAACATAGGTTCAGAGTTCAGAGAATGGTTCGGAAATCGAAACAAGAAAACCTGCATCCCAGCAGCTGCAGCAATACCACTGGCAGTCGCGGCGGCAGTGGCAGTAGCAGTAGCGATAGCACAGCGGCAGTCGCCGTACAAGAATCGGTCGCAGTGGCTGAAACAGCAGCAACAGCGGGCTGCAGCAGCACTCGCAGTAAAACTGCTTTCATTCTTGAAAGAGGCGCAAAATCAATTGTTAAGGAAATCTTGTAATTTTGTGATTTTGGGGAAGTTTTGTGTGATTTTTGTGATGACCCTGACATTTAAGCGAGGAGTTCCCTTCAGGTACTCAGGGAAATCTGGTAAAGCAGTTCTGTAAGGAAATATTCTGGAAAATCGCAGAGATCACAAAAATGAGAAAACTTAAGGGAACACTCGAAAGCTGTTAGCTTGGCAACGTGATCGCATTTTTTTTTCGTGATTTTGCTTTCAGATTTTGAAAGGTTCTTGTTGTTTAGGTGAATTGTCATGTCTACTGGTTCTGACATTTTCCCGAATGGCAGCAGAAGGGTTCTCGTTTTGAGGTTGGGGGTCTGGGGGTTGGGAGTTGACGCGAATTCCGTTCGGAGCGTCCGCGGCCGAAAATCGTCGCCAAATGCAGAACTTTCGCGCTTTTGGGCTCGCGCTGCGTCTTGGCGTCGCAAGAAGGTCAACAGCCACAGGGATCGGGGGATCGTGGTCGCGAAACGCAGAACTGTCCTCGCTTTTGACTCGCGTTTGGTCCTCGCGTCTCAAAAGTGTCAACGGTCACAGGGATCGGGGGGGTCGCGCGGTCGCGAAAAGCAGAACTGTCGTCACCTTTGGACTCGCGTTTGGTCCTCCGTCTCAAAAGTGTCAACAGTCACAGGGATCGGGGGGGTCGTGGTCGCGAAATGCAGAACTGTCGTCACTTTTGGACTTGGTCGCGAAGCGCAGAAGAGAGGAGAGAGGAGAGGAGAGGAAAGGAGAGAGAATAGAAAGGAGGGATGAGAGGGGAGAGATGAGAGAGGAGAGAGGAGAAGAGAGGAAGAGAGAAAGGAGAGGAGAGGAGAGAGGAAAGAAGAGAGAGGAGATGAAGGAGAGAGAAGAGAGAGAGGACAGGAGAGAGGAGAAGAGAGAGGAGAGGTGAGAGAGAGAGGTGAGAGAGAGAGAGGAGGAGAGAGGATAGAGGAGAGAGGATGAAGGAGAGAAGAGAGACAGGAGAGGAGAGGAGCGAGGAAAGAAGACAGAGGAGAGAGGAGAGGAGAGAGAAAAGACTAGAGAAGAGAGAGGAGAGGAGAGGAGAGAAGAGAGAGGAGAGCAAAGAAGAGAGAGGAGAGAGGAGAAGAGAGGAAGAGAGAAAGGAGAGGAGAGGAGAGAGGAAAAAAGAGAGGAGATGAGAGGAGAGAGAGAAGGGCATAGAGAAGAAAGAGGAGAGGAGAGAGGAGAGAAGAGAGAAGGGCATAGAGAAGAGAGAGGAGAGGAGAAAGGAGAGAAGAGGGAGGCGAAGAGAGAAGAGAGAGGAGAGGAGAGAAGATTTCTTGAAATTGTGTTTGAAGTTTCCCAAATCACAAAGGTAAGATGTTCTGAAAACATGAAAACGAAAATACACAATAAGATTAAACAAACAGTTTCCCGAGTGAGTGAAAGAAACAAGCTCTAAGGTTAAAGGCACAAGCTTAGTAATGAAATAAGCAAGTAAACCGTATCATGATACTTATCAGGCTCTTGAGCTTGAGGATCAGCACGGTTACCACAAAGGATGAACATCTGATTGTCCGAAGAGGGGGGAAGTCCTTTTATTCTCTGAGCATTCCCTTTCAGGACTGCTTTATCAGATGTCTTTAAATTAGTACCTGAAGGGATCTCCTCGCACGAGGGTGAGGGTAATCACAAACATCACACACACCAGAAGAACCACAGAAATATTGACTGAAGAACCAAATTCCATTCTAGATTTACACGCAATACCCTTCAGCATAATCATGTAGTGGACACAGGAGCACTCATTTTCATTTGCGCACCAGCATCTTTTTGAAATGGATGGCCCATGATGGCCAACTCATTGTTTCTGTGAAACTTCAAAGAGCACGTGAATCCACCAGCTGTCACCTGACAACACAGGCCCACGCTGGCCCTTAAGTGGAAAAACACGCTCGTCTCTCCTTCACGTTTCCTTGCTGGCTTCAGCCGGGCTTCAAGTGTGCAGCAGCAGAGTGCGCCAATGACAGTTGCTCATCTGACAGTCTCAAACGCGCGACGGTGGCAACAGCGTCTTGCAGATAGATACGTGCAGAAGAGATCGAACTCCAACGACCTCTAAGTAAAGTGCGCTCCATAGACTGATGCGAAAGAAAGTCCCAAGCAGCACCACCTCTGCGAAGAGAATACACATTGATGAGTAGATCTCCCAAAGAAAACGCCTCAAGCAGCAGTTTGAAAAATTTTTGAAAATGGTCAGCACCGCCACGCAGCAGGAGCTCCTCGGAAGAGCGCCGATCGCAAGCTTTTGTCAACCAGAAAATGGCCACCTGACTGTTGAGCACTACCCTTTCTTCTTGACCAGTACGCTTGCCACTTTTCGTGAGCCCCAATTCGCCCTTGAACTTGGGACGCAAGCCCTCACTGACGTAATCATCATCAAACCCCATCAGCTTTTCGCGCTCTTTCAGGGAAGGGAGTCTTAACTCTCCCTGAGCAGTTCTGATCATGCGACAGTCCTCGTAGTTGTAAACTTGCAGCTTATAACGATCAGCCTCCCATCGGGCGTCAGCAATTGCCGAGGCTTCATGTAATCCAGCGGGGGATTTAGGACGTCATCTACAAGGCAAGGTCCGTGTGAATGTTGGCAGCCACGTTCCAACTGGAGCTTCTCATGTTGAGCCTTCATCAAGCCATGAATCTCTTGGACCGTGTACGTTTGCAAACTGCCACTCAAAGTACAAACCATGGTCTATCAGGGTCTCAGTGTCTTTAGGCAGGGTCTCAGTGTCTTTAGGCATGGGCCATGTTACCCAGAAAAGCCTGGGTCTCCTTACCCACGTAAAGTATTTGGCGTCCACCAAATAGGGTTTTACACCCAACTCTTGATTGAACATAGTCACACCTTGGGACGACATGCTGAAGACGTTCTCAAACATAAGCTCCACGCGAACAGAAAAACACTGTTGCAGGAGTTTGCGAACACGAGGGATCTCAAAGAACAGCTTTGACCTTGTCCCCCTCAGCCCTTGCCTGTCCACGTTCAACACACTGAGATCCTGACAGGGGCTTCCCGCAGACAGGAGCACCAGATCGATTCGATTTCCAATGGACGCAGCGAGCTGTTCTACAACCTTGCCATCAATTTTTGTGACATCTCTCAGCTCAATGATCCCCGGCCAACGCGTTCGGGTGAGCCGTAGACAGTTTAGATCCACCTCTGAAGCCTCATATCCCAGCACAGCACATGGAAGCCGACCCAAAGCACACATCACACCCCCAACGCCGTTAAAGAAGGACACCACAAGAATCCTGGGACCCTCACGTACGCATGATGGAACACTTCCTTGAGGCTGAAAAGTTTGGCAATCAAAGGACATTGTATCCAGTCGTGTCAGTACTGCTTTTCCCAAGGGAGTAAGACCTGAAGACACGCACATGCCCCCACCCAAAGTGGATGCGTCCGAGCAAGCGACAAGTCCTGACACAGGGGTGCGAAGCGGAACTGCAGCCAATGGCAAAAGCCCCGCGGCTTTTACAAGCTCAAAGATTGAAGCAGTAGAAGGTTTCCGTGGCCGGCACCACATGGATTTAAGCCAACTAAGGTTGAGCAGTCCCATGAGCAGGCGTCGGAATTCAAAGCAACGAGTTAGGCGCCCAAGGAGGGTCATTGATAGCGAAGGTTTAGACATGATCCAAATAGCCAACCACCCAGTTTGAAGCATCTTCGCCATGGGCGCGGAAAGAATGCCATCTAAAACGTCAATCTCGGCACCCATCCGGACACCACACGGCTCCCTCACATGGGCCTTCTTCTCCGAAATGCCGTTTGTAAGCAGCTCGCTGCCGCGCATGAATTGGTGACATGGACCCAACTAAGGATTTCCAGGTATGCAGGGCAACCTTTTCAGGACAGTCAAAGTCATCCAAATAATACTGGTACCACGTTCCGCCTTCCATCTGAGCACCGCACGGAATGGGTCTGTCACGTCTCCACTCATATTTTGGGACAAGAGCAGCACCTATCGGAGGAGCGGCCAAACCAACACGACGATGCAAATGCTGGAAAAGACTCACCGCATTAAGCCACCCCATAGGAATAACAGCAGCCGCCACATGCATCATGTCAAACTCGGGCATGTTCACCACACGACCTGGAACTGGCATCCTAAAAGCTATGACAACCGCCAGGCATAGAAGGCCCCGCGTTGATCGTCTCCGGACCACAGCAAAACCTCAGAAGGACGAAGTTGGACGCCAGCCCATTGAGCGGAGCCCGCTAGTGTCGGGAGGTCGGCTGTCATGAGCTTTTGAAGGGCATTTGAGGGCACCAGGTTCATGATGAGTCGTGTGATTCGGGCTTCACCTGGGGCAGGTGTACCAGACTTCTCTACAGCAAATACGCCATTAAGAAGAGGTCGCCCATGTACATGGAACACGTCATCCACCATGATAGGTTCCACGATCCGCTTATCATAAAGAACCTTCACAATCCGTTCCCATTCTTCACGCGTGACATTCATGGAAGCACTGGGCAGTGGATTCGGCCACGAAGCAGGATCCAGGAGAGTCAACATAGGATTGGAAAGCCATAGCCAAACTATCTACGGAACCAGCCACGCCGTCTTCCGGAAGTCCAGGAGCGAGTTCCTCCAGACGCAAGGGCAAGGCTTTGGGCACCTCTTCCCCACTGTAGTCAACTCGACGTGCCCTAGCCAAATCTTCCAGTGGAACGGCCGGGCGCTCCTCCAACGGCTTGCGAGGCCACCACTCGAATTGCCTGCTCAAAAAATCAAGGGCAACCGTTGGACTCTTTGAAGGAATGGAAGCACTTGCCGGCGCTAGCCTCTTCCATCCTGTTGCTTGCCCATTGAGGATAAACACGGACACCAGGCGCCGCACCTGACAACATGCCGCGCAACTTAATTTCTTCAGCTGCTGTTTCCCAACCTCGCACCAGGGGCACTTTTGTCTGATGGTGTGCCACGATCGTTGCAATGTTCCCGCACTGATGCTGTCAAAAGCTGAAGAATTGAGTAGCCTAGCTGCAATCTGTTGTGAACCCTGGCATGTTGCGTGATAAGGGCAGCCAGTTGCTGGACGTCCATTGAGGGGGCGACACTCACTTCAAAAAGGCACCCCCGGAGAAGAACACCTATATACCCTCAAATGAAGAACCCCAACCAGCCAACACTGGCACAGAGAATGAATCGCTCAGGGCCGCTCACTTCTCCTGCAAATGCTGGAAGATGCGTTCAATCCCTGATCTGCCCAAGTCACTCGCCGGCCTTGCTGTGCATCCGGCCCCTTCATCACCTCGGGCTGTCTCCTTTGCAAGGGAGGCTTCAATGCTGCTGGTCGTCGACGGCTCGGCTTTGGCTCGGTCACGGCGTCCTCGCCCCCTTCGGCATCCTTAGGGAGGATGGACAGAATGCACTGTGACTAGGGGATAGTTCCCGCAGACTTCTTCAACAGCGAGTCTGCTCTCGCCTCCCGTACTGCCATCGTACGGGCGAAGTTGGTTTCTTCCATGGACGCTCCGCCTCCTAGCAAGTCTTCCGGCAAAAGCTCCAGATAGCGGGCGAAGTGATTGGTCCCATCACGTAGCGCCAGACACCGGCTCTTAAACCTTTGCATGAGCTCATCTCCAGCCGAGTCCATCTTGCCTTTCAGTAAAGCCAAGGTATGCATCTCGCGTCCCCAGGCCTTCCTCACCGAAGGTTGAGCTGAGCTGATCCTTCATAGTCTCCAAGTCACGCGAAAGCACGTGCCCAGGTCGCTGTTCTGCTAGCTTCGGGGAGAGGCCACCCACTTCATCATCAAAGTCCGCCTCAGCCTCGTCCTCCAAGCCAGAACATTCCTGCTCATCAGCCTCATGGGATCGGACCTTGGGGCTCAGAAGCTTGCGCGGGTTTTTTTGTTGGAGGGCTTGTCAGTAACAGCTGCCGCCCCAGCCTTCTTAGCTAACACCACAGCAACACTGTCCTTCCTGGCCTCCACTTTTGTGCGCAGCTTCCCACGCAGCTCCGTCAACTTCTGCTCCAATGGGCCTACCTGACCTGGAGAAGAGGCTCCCACAGGTTTGCTTGAGCTAGCCCCCGCCCCAGTATCAAGAAGCAATGAGCACCAGGACATTTGACGCTTGCATTGCCTTCGCCACACCATCCTGTCGCCTCCGCAGGGGCAGCGCCGTTTCCCCCTTCGGGGGGGGATCGCCTTCCTCATCAGCCTCATTCCTGGCTTTCGACTTTGGCAGGGCGCCATGGGACGCCGCCTCAGACACCGGGTCCCTTTTCGATCCACCCTGCCTACGGAGATCCACGAAGCCTCCGCACCCCCAAGATCGAAGCAACTCATGAGCGTCACGCTTATCTATCGAAGACCATTCTTGCACATGGATGGTGCGCCTGCCTTCTTTCCTGGAGCAAGTACTGATGGCCTTGCGGCACAAGTGACGCGTGTATGTGGAAGGTAGTCCACCTGGAACATCAACAGTCTCGACGCACTGGCGATAAAACTCATTCTGAGCCCCTACATAATCTAGGGTGATGTGTGCACCGTAATCATCATACGGGTACAAATTAGTGATCTTGCCGATCGCGTACCCCAAAGGCTGCAAGTCATCCCCCAAAGCCTCTAGAATGATAAACTCATCCAAAGCAGCATAGGCATCACCGAACTCTTCATCGTTCAGCCTGCGTCCCTGATACAGCAGAGGAATGGGAGGAGGAGCGCTTGCTTCCTTATGACGTCGAGACATGGCACACTCTGAGGCTACACCTCACCCTGAAAGCAAACTTTGCGGAGGAACGGCGTGCACCTGGTGCTATGCCACGACATGCTCAAATTACGCTCCACATGTCTCCATGTGATCCGATCCGTTTTATGATAGTCAACGTTGTGTTTACAATCAGGATGAGGACGGCTACTGCCCGGCTTCAAACTCCATAGCCTCGGATCTTGGATCCTCACTTTGTGTGTTGGTTTGGTTTAGAGTTTTGAGATTCTCGAAATCCTGACAGGCACATAAAATTCAAAACGCCCCAAAAATCTGCCTAAATGCGGGTCAGATATTCATTTGTTTTCGCGTTTTTGCGCTTGCCGGAAGCTCTCAGCGCTCATCCAGAACCAATTGGCTTGGCTCGTTTAGCTTCTGGGCAAGCAGAGTTTGTCGAAGAATTGGAACAAGACCTAACTGGTGCCTTTCCGGAGGGTGCTGGTGCGGTGTCTAGCGGGGAACTCATGCCTACTGCCGACACGGGCTTATCTCAAGTTCGAGCAGAGGTAAAAGACGCTGTTCTTCAGTTAGTGCAAACAGGGTCATTAGGGCCTGATGCAAGTGCAATTATCCAGGTATTACTCGACCAGAACGAGGCTCTGCATGACCGTGTAGGGGCTTTGGAGAAGTCTCGCTCAGGTTCAGTGACCTCAGCGCACAGCAATTGAGGGAACTGGTGACACTGGTAACGCTGCAGATAGCAGTGGACCTGGCGGGTCTGCACTTGTCCAGTCAAGTTTAACACAGCACGCAACGGCTGGCGGCCGGCTTGCAGGTTTGAGGGAAGGTGAAGTGCTTGGTCTTTCGCCTGCAGCAGGTGTGTTGTTTGGCAGTAGTTCGCAAGCCATTGCGACTAACGCGTCCAAAGCAAGAGCATTTAGTTCAGGCGGTAAAGGATCCATACCTGCCCCTAAAAGTCTTCAAGGTTCTAGGGCTAGCCAAAACAGTGTCCCTACTAGTCAAAGTAAGCATGGTCTCCTCAGTCCGGTGTTATTCGGCCCCCCGTTTGTCGCAACTTTTGGACAAGAGGGCATGAGTGGGAGCGCAGCCGTAATTGTGGGTTCGTCATACTGGGAGCTGGTAGTGTTGCAGGACCGCAGGCAGGGCATATGATGAATATGTCGACTGTTCCCGCAATCAGTAATCCTGCACCTCCAGGTAATCTCTCAGGCCCGGCCAGTGATTCATTGAGGTTAGGTAGGGGTCTTCCCATTGCACACTGTCCTTGTAATGGTAGTAGCGGCGCAAATCAGTCGCGCAGGCGCCGTCGGTGCGCTTCTGCAAACCCAGGGTCTCCCCGCCTTAGGTGCTAGTGGTTTAGGCCCTAGTCCTGAGTTAGCTGCTAGTTCGGCAAGTTTTGTTCCGCCTCCACCGTTGCCGGCTCACTTGTCTCGGAGGGACAGTGATGCAACTCGCAGTCAGGGGTTTACTGTTAGATGTAAACGGCCCGTTATGACAAGCTGGCTGTGTTCGACCATCGAGGTGCAGCCATGCCTATCTAAAAATCTTCCAAATCACGCATGATCCATGAGCCGAAAAACTTCCCACATGCAATCGCACAACCGCACGCATAACCAAAAGGCTCACGCGTGAGCACTGCAATTCTCTTCATGGCACTAAGCACCTCATTGATCATGCAACATGAAAATCCCTACAACCAAAAATGAATTAGCAACCAAAAATTACCTCTTAAGATATTATTCCTTAACGATGTTTTAAGGAAGATTAATTTTCAAGAAAAACATTCTTCAAAAAATCGTCGATCACCTTAATTAAGGAATAATCTTCTTAATTAAAGAGAAATATCCTTTAATTAACAAACAATTCTAAAATTACTTCTTAAAAGAAAAAATACCCTTTAATTAAGATATAATTCTCGCTAATTAGCGATGAACCAAAATGTTTAAGCAATGTTGGACTAATTAAGGAATATAGGAGTCACTGGGATCTCAAAAATGTCGACAGTTACAGGGATCGCGGAAGGCAGGGTCGCCATCCTCTTAACTGTCGACGTTTTTGGACTCTCAAACCTTCGTGGAGATTCAAAAGTGTCGACTGTCACCGGGATCTCGGGCGTCAGGGTCGCCATCCTCGTAACTGTCGACGCTTTTGAGCTCTCGGATCAGCTTAGAAATTGAAAAAGTATCGCCATGTCGTTTCCTGCTCAGCGCTGCTAGGTCTTGCCTGCGCATGCAGTGCTAT
>CAJNIZ010034224.1:1962-37082 GCA_905231905.1 Symbiodinium pilosum
TTCCCACATGCACTCATGACAGCTCGCAAGTAATAGTAGTAGTAGTAGTAGTAGTAGTAGTAGCAGTAACAATAGTAGCAGTAGCAGTAGCAGTAGCAGTAGCAGTAGCAGTAGCAGTAGCAGTAGTAGTAGTAGTAGTAGTAGTAGTAGTGTAGTAGTAATAGTAGTAGTAGTAGTACTACTACTACTACTACTAGTAATAGTCTTAGTAGTAGTACTCGTAGTAGTAGTAATAATCGTAGTAGTAATGGTCGACGCACTACGCTGCCTGACACTTCAACATTGACTGGAGAAGAGTGCTTCGCACCCCCTCGCCCCGGCTAGGGGTGCCTTCAAGTTGGTAGGCAAGAACACGAGTGACAAGCGCGGAGAGGCTAGTTCTGTCCATTGTCGACACTTAGAAATCAATGTATTCCAGTTACAGACCATCCTACTTAATTTCATCTGGAGCGAGCTTGAACCAGAGTAGAATCCGTAGAAAAGCATTTCTCTCTTCCCTAGCAGGTAGAGAATCAGCAACTCTGCAGGCTGACTTTCTCCGTAAAACATTTACAGAGAAGAAAAGCAACGAGACTCTAGCTCAAAACCAGTGAGGCCGCTAATAGTTGCCTTCACGTCTCGGGATAGGCGCTTTCTGACTTGCTGCTAGAAAGGCTTGGAACGCGTGCAATAGGAGGTTCGAAGAAGGCGCGCCGCTGCGCAGAGGCACAATCCAAGGCGGAAGAGCATCCGGCTCCGCCGCGTTTCAAAGATAAAAATATGACAAGGCAGCAATCTTCCATAGAAAAAGTGGTTCGGACGATCATCTGTACTCTGATGACCTCAAGACTCGATGCTCGCGTTCCATGTCGCTGCAGCTCGAGCCCTGGATGGCGCTGACTCCAAGTGACAGCTCAACGTCAACTACTTGGCGATCTTCACCAAATATTCGACACGATTGTGTGAACTCACCATGACAGACCCAGCGTACGTATCTCTCCGACGCAATGTGCCAGTCGCAGCGTGCTTCGACTCAATAGCTGTTTTAGTGACAGGAATAAACCGCAAAGAAGCAACAGCTGTGCGAAATCCATGCTCAACTTGACATAGGCGCACCATCGGCAAATCTAATCAACTCATCGTGCAAGAGGCCTGACAAGAACTTCTGCGTGAGACAGTGATGCAGCTCTGCTGCTGGGCGCTGCTGGCTTTGACCTCTTCTGCAACGCCTGGCAACTGCCTCTTCAGCGTGAGTTCCAGAGCAAACGCGTCCAGGCATTGATTCAGAAAGCACATCAGTGAGGCGCCAAGCCCTGAAATACCGCACATGCCCTGCTGCCAACTTAGAGGTCTTACCAGCCATTGGACAAACTGGAACTCCAAAGTGAGCTGTTAACAACTTGTTCCATCGGTACTAGTCCAAACCTTCAAAACCTTCAAGTGGCAAGCGCAATCCTCTGCCGCCCAGCTAGGTCCTTAGAAAAATGCCTGGGGTTTCTGGCACAGTGTCAAAGAGTTGGACGGAAGATGCAAAAACGATACCGGACAATTTTTACACACCTCTAAATCCAGTTCGTGGAATGTGGGGCAGCAGGCTGCAAGGTATAAACTTTGCATGTTACTTGGATAAAATGTGACAGCGCAGCAGCGCTAGATGCACTGAAAAGGCAAGGTGTTGGGAGAGAACACCTTTCTACTTGCATCCTGTGGCAGCAAGCTGTCAAGTCAGGTGTTCTCATTGCGGAGAAAACGCGAACTGATTAGAACCTTGCTGATCTTGCTACAAAAGGCCTTCCGCGTGCCAGAACATTGTTCCTAAAGTCTTTGGCGTGTTATGATAGCGAGGAAGGTGTCTTTGTTGGTAAAGATGAGTATTCAATTGCAGTGTAACTTGAAGTCAGCAGTGAAGCAACTGAGGCAGATAGGTGCCGCCGCCGCAGCCAGTGAGCTGATGATCAGGCAGGTGGTTACGGCAGCTTTGTGGTCACCGCCTGTGTTGGGCGCTTGCAATGTGACAGATGTCTTGAGCGTGTTGATGTTGTTGGTCGTTCTACTTGCGCGCTTTGCAAGGTTGTGAGCCTGTGAATCAAGTTCGGGCCAGGACTGATTTGTTCCAGGCCGTGGTGACAGGGGCTGTGAGCTTGGTGATTGAAGTGCTCATTGCCATACTTGGGTTCATGTGGTGCTTGATTAACTAGATGACCAGTGTGGGTCAGCCAGTTAGCCAGAGCCAGAACCACAGGATGAATTACCAGCGTCCATGTCCTTGCTCGAGGACATCGAGGAACTTAGCAGCCTTAGCGTGCCGCAGCCTGATGTTGAGCCGACGAGATGTTGAGCCCGATGATGATGGTGGCCCAATGATGATAGTGAGCCTGATGATGATTGTGAGTCTGATGAAGATGTTGGGCCATATGCTGAAAACGGAGCCGGTGTAGGTTGGAGCGATGATGAGCCAACCAATGAGCCAGATCGAGGGTCAAATGATGGCCCACGTGCATTCGAGCCAGAGCTGCTTGATGGTGATTTCACAGGAGTGCATGCCCAACCATTGGCCTTGCCAGGTGATGTGCCGGAAGACTTTGCCAGACTTGAACAACGGCGGCGGTGGAAACGGACATGGAATACTCTTGACCAATCCTATTGTCGTTGCCGGGAATGGTGATTTAGTGTTGCAATTCTCAAGGAATGTGCGTGCAGGATGGTACATTGCCGCAGTCGGCGGCCGTAGAGTGCATGTGTACCGGCATTGTGATGGCCTCAGGCGTGCAAGCGTATAAGGCGTGGGGTAGAGCGAACCTTGAGAATGATTGATGTTGATGATGACTATTCTTGTGCCTGCAAAGCGTGTCTGACCACACCGGGTCAGCTGTGTATCACTGCACACTTCTTGAGCAGGCTTGGTACAGCCAACTTCTTGTTGATGCTTATGATGCATTTTGACTTCTCTTGAAGCTGGGACGAACATCTCTTGATGTGTGAATTCACCATTTTGGTGATAATATTTTTGCCATTCTGCGACATTATCTTAAAAACTCCGAAGAGCATGCGTTGGATGCAGCTGTGACCAGCTAGGGTTATCAATCTCCTTAGCGTGTGCAGCCGTGCGCGCATGCAATCAGGTGCCCAGGTCCGTAGAGGTCAGGAGGTACAAGTTTCACAGGCGTGGCCAAGTCGTTGTACGGAACTTTGACACGAGTGAAATCTACTTGATTGAGCGTTGAGTGCGCTGCGTGTTGGAGCTTGTAGAGTCACATGTGAGCCTGTATTGTCATGTTGTTTTCCACCAGTTTGCAACTTTCGGAAAGTGTGCGCACAGTTAGACTGATGGGTAAACACAAACTTTGGCGGGGTGCAAAAGTATGCACCTCCCTACTGGTGGGTGTGGTGGTGATGTTACTCCATACGCCTTGGCATTGGATGCCATGAAGGAAACCTGATTTGATTAAAGTGTTTTGGGCCACATGTTGAGCTCCACATGTTTGTGCATGACATACATGCTCCGGTAGGCGTCTGGATATTCAAAGGCAATTATCAATAACACTGCAAGCTATCAGCGCGCATTGCAACGCAACGCATCTCAGGTTTACACAGTTTCGCCGGGGGGGCTACATACTCCCCTCCAGAGAGACTCGTACATTTCCCAAGCATCTCGTGCCAAAAGAGCGTGCTAGCTGTCCATCTGTGCTTGTGGTTTGTAGACACGCGTAAGGAACATGGTTGAACCAATAAACGACCAATTTATGGTCCAGGTGTTGCGTTTCTTATCTATCACCTTCCTAACGAATCCTCTACCCCTAAAACACAGCTTATTATCCAGGACGGTGTTGATGATCTTTCCTTCGCTGAGCCAAAAATCCCCGGTGTGCGCCTTATTGTCACGACCCTCAATAATGTAGTTCACCCGGTTTTCTCCTATTACGGATTCGCTCCTGGCATTCCTCGCTTTTCCACTTTTACATTTGGTGCCCATGAAAAGTGATCCTAATTCTTTTGTTGATAAGAATACCAGTGAGCGTTTATTGGAGAAGCTGAACAATGAACTGCGCAATACTGGAAAGAGAGGGAGATTTACAAGGCGATCCACGCCATTTACGATTGGAGTGGTTTTGTTGATGTGCGGAAAGTGAGATTGTGGAGTAGAGAAATCAGACTTAACACAATTACTTTTCACGACTTATTGTTTGACGAGCCCAAGTATGAGAATGTCCACCTAGCGATGCTGTGCTTGGTGCACATGTCAATTCCACATTTTCAAGAAAAACAGCGCAATCGGCCCTCTCAGAACGTGTTCTATACCGTGAACTTTAATTCAGTCTTGGGCAAGGAGTTGTTGGATAAGAAATTCCGTTCGATCCCATCCCTTGTATTTTCGGGCCTTGTCTGCTTACAAGAGACGAAGTGGGGCGCCACAGGGGCCAACTTCTGCTAGGCTGAAACAACCATCCTTGCAAATAGCAGCCTCCCCCGCTGTCCCTACGGGACAAGGAGGTTCTAGTGGTGGAGTCGCAGTGATTTACGCATCTGGCATAGCCACGCTCACGGTTGAGGAGGTAGTACCAGGCTACTGTATTGCATGTATTTTGCAGTACCGAGGAGCTGCGGTAACCATCGTTTCATTGTATGCGCACCCTTCTCAACATAACGAAATCATTGTGAAACTATTGAGCTTCCTGCCCGAACACCCTTTCCGATCGTCCTTGGTCTGCTTATGGTTCCTTTTGCGCAAAGAAAAACGCATTTCCTCTGTTTTGTGCGTTGCGCAGACTTCTGGTTGCGCTGGTGCAGCTTGCTGCCAGCGCCTAGGCTGTTATGCCCACCGCCGCGATGGATCCCCAAAGCCTGTGAGCTTGTGGATGAGTCGGGTCCAACGTGTGGTTCTGTGAGACTTTTGGATTTCTGCAAGTTCAAGGCGTTCGTTGCCAGCCTTCACGTTGGCCCAACACGCCATCGCTCGTTGGAAAGCATTTGCGCAAAACGTCTTAGTGGTGTTGTCGGGCGCATTTCAATCACGATCCCGACGTGGAACAACAACAACACGGGCGCATGCTCCAATTTTTTGTGCGTTCATGCCATTCCCGCTTTTTGCGCAAGAGCTCAGCTTGCTGTCTTGGCAATTCGGTGTGTTTTTGGATAATACCCACTCGCATTTCAGGCCCCCGGTTCCGATTTCCTGTCACGTTGGTCCGGGCAGGAAGCAGACATGGCACTTCCCATGGCGTTTGGCAAATCGTGTCGCGATTCCATTGGCCTGAAACACATGACCTGTCTTGGGCACCACAGAAATCCTTCCTCAGGTAGGGTTGACAGTCCTGGCCTCGAAAAGTTGAATCCCCGGGCTTTCGTCTGCCGCTGGAAAGAGTCATGTAGCGTGCCTCATTTGAATTGGTCCTTGGCGCTTTTGGGGTTTCTGCTTTCTTTGTACTGTGGCCAGGTCTCGCAGGGTTCTTCTGTGCACCAATCAAGTCATCTTTCTCAGCCGAATTTTCTTTAACATTGGGAAAACATGTGTGCTCGTCAGCAAGTGTTTTGTCATGGCAATTTCTCATGGGGGGAAGTTAACGATTTTTGTGGCGTGTTGCAAAGGCGGTTGATCCACAAGTCTACTTTTCTTCTTACGGCACAGATTTGATTGCATAATGTTTTTTTGCCATTATTCGATCTGATACCATACTAGTTTGTGGTGTTGGTGTAGAATTGTTTTTCTGTTGCGCATCCACAGCCACCCATGGTTCAGAGTTTCGCAAAGCATGAGAAAAATGTTTTGCACCCACCGTCTGCCACCAGTGTTCTCGACTCCTCATATAATGGCCATTTAAGTTTCGGAGGATGCTTCCACAGCACTGGCTGTTTTTCTGGTGGCAGACACTTGGGGCGCTTCTGCTGGGGTGAGTCAAGCAGCATGATGTGCAGACGCACCACCCTTCCCAGCCTGAAAATGTATATAGTGTTGCGAATAATCGACGCAGGTAGGTCGTTTCTTTTCCACAAATTGCGAATTTGATAATGCTTTCCATGGCGTGCTGCAGATGCGGTTGGTCAAGAAGTTTGCGTGGCACAATGTCGAAACATTCAGCCTTCACTGCGTTCTTGTTACTGCACAGCTTTGATTGCATACTGTTCAAGGAAATCTTCTCATGCATTATTCAATCTGATGCCAGGTGTGCTCGTGGATAGAGGTGTTGGAATATCCCCTTCTGAAGTTTTCGTGGCAACGGATGCATGTGGTGTACGTCTGCATTTTGTTGGGGGGATGGACGCAATCACAGCACGGATGTGACAGAGACAAGAGCTTGTCATTCCAGTTCCACTTGATGGCAAAAACATAGTCTAAAGGATTTGACATGTGCAAACATTTTGGCGCGTAACATGGAAATGATGAAGAACGACTTGCCTGATCCGTAAAGGACGCTTCGATTGTTGGTTCGAGAGCCCAAATTCGGTTTGGCAGGTTAACAAAATTTTTCATGATGTAAAGTTTACATTGTAAACTAGGTGTTATGCAAATGTATGGGTCGTTGGCAATCTCGGAATGTTGCAAAGGCCCACCGCATTTGAAGGTGTTGAACTGAGCCCGGTTCCCTGCGCGAAATTGATGGCGTTTTGACGGTTTCGAAATGTCAAATAGTTTAGTTGCAGCTTTCAAGACTGAATCGCCGAATGGACTGCAGATAATGAACAAACATAAAGCCATCATCAACAAGTCATGCCAACGTAAAATTTGTCACCGTTTTTGCTGCAGCAACGAGGGCTCGCGTAAGGGCAGGGCCGGGGTCGCACATCCATCCAAGGCACGTTGACTGATCAACATGCAAACCTCGGCATTTGCTTGTCGAAAACTTTGAGTGAGCAATTGGAGTTCCATAGGGCATTGTTTACAGATGTTTTTGCCTTGCAAATTCTACAGCAACAATGAACAATGTTGGTGATGTTCCCCAGCATTCGAGCCATGATGTCCCATTGGAGTTTAGTTTAGTTTGGGGTTGTTTTCTTGATGGAGGCTGTCGAAAAAAGCAGATATCCATTCAGGCTTGCCCTTCATACACCCTTGGAATCTCACGTTGTACCCATTCAAGCTAGTGCGGGCCTGGAATTCCGTTCGGGGAGCGGATCGTAGATTCTGCGGGCTGCAGCCAGATCCGCAAATAATTGAAACATCCTAAAATGTCGCGTTGCGCATCCCGTGACAGGCCACAAAAACACCAATGGAGAGCCAGCGATCGAGGGTAACGACCTTAGCTTGGGAATGCATTGTTGAAATGTGATAACGTTGCCATGTTGTCGTGCTCCGACACATTCTATGTGGATGAGAAGCATGTCAATTTAGCTGAGGCGGCTCTTGGCGTTGGCATGACATCTCCCCGCCAGGACAAGTGGCGACCTTATTCTTGCGGCAACGGACACTCTTCTGACCAGTTTTTTTAACGCGACAGTGGACAGCTGCGCGATTCCGCATGGTCCTGGGTTTAGATGTTCACCCATCAAGAAGCCTATTCCGAAGCGCGCTCCAATTTGTGCTTAAGGCTTAAGCCTGCAAGTGCAAATCCAATTGTTTGATGCCACGTCAACCATGCACAAGCACCAAGACGGTACCAAAAGTCTCCAAAGGCAGTTGGGTTTTGTTTTTGCCCAACAGCCCTGAGGCATGAAATTGGCAGGTCACGGCGCCTCAGCGCCCCTGCAAGTGCATTGGCCGTGTACTCAGAATTTTTCCATGCCGACAATTCGTAATTTGGGTGAATGTTGAAGCCAGTTATGTTTAGGGATAACATGCACGTTCAAGGGATGCCTGGGGCGGAGCCCAATTGTACCCGTCAGTCATTCCTCGGTCATGGCACAGATGACCCAAAGCACACTGTGTGCGCAGGCGAAACATTTGACAGGATCAATTGCAGTTCTAAACTGCAACGACCATCTCCTCAGCGTCCTCTGGCAAGAGCTCTGGAAGGTTCATAGCATTTTCGCGCATCGATTCAGGCAGATTTGCATCTCCGCGGTGCCCGTCTGCTAGGGTTTGCCTTGCAGTTTGCCGCTTTGGAATAGCGAAATGTTTTCATGATCATGACAGCCAAGGATCCGCGGCCTGTGAACTATCGGAAGAAGGAGGTCGGGATCGAGCTATTCTTCCCGGAAAGTTGCACTAGTTGCTCGTTTTCCAGTGAATGTATATCCCAGCAGAGCTTGTAGGTTACACAGCTCTCCAAGAGCGGAACCGGGCTGGGGCAGTGGGTGCGAGGCTTAGAGTTGTATTCTTAAGCCAGGTAAGCGAATAGCAATTGTTTGCAAGTCATCCTGAGATTCAGTTGAGGTGACCACACGCATGGCTGCCTGGCGAACAGCGCCCAGCGAGATGGGCTACAGGCGCCCTTCCAGTTGGGCGGGTGGGCAAAGGGCAACTCCAGCCCCTTGAAGTCACGTTGGTTTTTTTCGGCAGGCACAGAAGACCTAGGTTCTTGGACACTCTTGGATGTAGTCTGGCAAAGGCCCGATTGTACTCAAATTTGGCAGGATTGACATGTTCCCGATTGGATGGCACGCCTTTGCCCGAGGCGTGACGTGTGCCAAGAGTGTTTGACAAAGCCATGATTCCCGCCTGTACTGCAGCAATAGAAGCGGCAGGATAGCAAATAGTTTTTTCACAATGGTTTCCCAGTTGGCCATCTTGAAGGTCCTGCCCTCTTTTGGAAATGGGGTTGCCTGGGGGCTTGAAAGATTGAGATCGAGAGGCTACAGCAGGATTTTGGCTTCTTGCGTCGCCCGCATAGTCCACATTGCCCAAACCGTGCCGAGGTCCACGAGGCGCCTTGGACTGACGATCCGGTGGAAGGCCGAGCCAACTAGGACCTGGGATGTACAGGATGAGTCTGTCAATAGATTGATTTTGAGTATCAAACAAGTGAAGTCTCAAGAGTTCAACAACTTTGTCTTCGTCTTGCTCAGAACTTGGGGGGGTGTTGAACTTCATATAGTTCATCTCGTTCTTTCCTTGACCCGGGGCAGGGCTGCATGTGTCCTTTGCTCTACAACGGATGTCTAGTGGTTTCACTGAATGTTGGGCAACATGTTTGGGAAACAACGTTTATGGAGTACCTCCTTGCAACAAGACTTCTTGCTGCGGGCTGGCTGGGGTTTGGGCCTTAAGATTTGACACATTTCCAGCTCTCCGCTCTTCATCTGAACGTTCGGAGGCTGGCTGCCAGTGGTGCCTCGCGGTTTCGTCAAGGCTTCCGAGCTCGCACCCGCCCGACTCCCAGTGGACTCGAAGTTAGGACGTCAGGCGGTGTGAGAACATTGTCTTAATTGCTGCGCCCGTCCTAGCGCTTAGCTCTGCATTTGAGTTTCCAAGGCACCAACCGAGGACGTTGCAATGCTTGAATCTTGGACGTTATTGTGTTCTAGAACTTTCCCTTTAAAAACATATGCGAGAAGGCTGAACGTTCATACTGGACTGCCCCGACCTTTGGGGTAGAGCAATCTGCAACGAAGAGGGTTGAGAGGGCTTGTGATTTCGTACACTGGGATAGAGCAATCAGCAGGACGAGCCAACGCTGCTGACGCCTCCCCCTTCCTCGTCCCGAGGCACCTGCACAAAGGGAGTGAAGAGTTTCCGTCGCATTTTGACTGTCCGAGTCTGACCGGCAAGGCTCTCCGCTCAGCAGTAGCAACAGCTCTTCGCCACAGGCCTGAGTCTGGTAAGTGGTGGCAGTGTGGTTCATGTGGCTCTTGCAGCTCCGGCCTCAATGATGCTGGCATGCTGGCTTAAACAACAGACATCAACAGACCAACAAGGACTAGGGTGTTTGGGGGGCGAGCGTTGCACATTTGCCAGGCAGACAAATTTGTGTGCACCTCAGCTTGCCCACTGGGGAACATCTGCGTGGATGCAATCAACGCGTGGAATAAACGGTACTTGTTTCAGTGGGGAGTTCCTGCAATGCCGCCTGGCCTACTTGGAACATCTTGGAATCATTTCAGCATGTTCTCGAAGCACTTCCTCACCACAGTCTCGGGAATGCCTTCCTATGTGTTGGGAATCTTCATATGGATTTTCCTTGTGCAAGCCATGCAGCTGATCTTAGTGTTCGCAAGGCTTCAGGGACTCGCAGGACTTTGTCCTCAGAACCCCCATAGTGTGGGCATCAAGGACCAACCATCTGCTGCCAGCGCGCGGGCAGCACTTCTAGCTCTGCGAGAGGAGCACGTACGCAATGTCCTCGGAGGGGCGTCAGACCAAGACAAGCCAGCAAAGCAGCTTGAATTAAGAAGGGCCTGGGATATGCCTGAATTCATGCGGCACTTGTTTTTGGGCAGCGCTACATGTCCAGACTTGGACATTGGCAATACCAGGATCTCGCCAGTGAACCTTCAATCACAAGGAAAATGACCTGTGAGTTTGGAGTTTTGCGCTCAGGTTTGCGGGAAGCCAACATACAGCTCCGTGAGCGTGAGCTCAAGAAGAGGCCTTTACTCGGTGTACGTGGCACCTCATGGCGAGTTCCCAAGTGCAATAATTGTTGGGTCTCTGCCAGGCAAGAGATTGACAGTCTGAACAAAGCCCGGGACTTGACCGCCAAAGAGCCCCGACCTTGGTGCTCAGGTAGGACTGGTAAGTCTTTCAAGTTTTGGTGGTACGAGTCTGGAGGGTAGGCTTAGGATTGAAGCTGGGAGGTTCCTCCTGACTTTGTGGGTTTAGGGTCCTGTGCGAAGCGGGCCATCCATGCAAGGCTGGCTGCGGATCAGGAAAAGATTAGCCTGCAAAAGCAGGCCGGGCCTACAAAGGGTCAGTGCAAAATCGTTGCAGGAGATAACACGTCACGAGTTTTCGCAGAATCTGGGAAGTAGAGACAATGCGGTCTGGGGAATGCAGGAGCTGGAGCAGGGCGACGAAGAGCTTCGGGTGCTTCTGCAGAAGCTGGCGCTCTGCCGCGAGGCTTTGTTGCAAAGAATGGCAGAGGGTTTCAGCTGGACATCGCTTCCGGTCCTTCCATGCTGGCAGGCAGTCGTCACAGCTGTGAAGAGCAACTTGGGAGCAAGCAGCCTGATGATGTTGCGGCCACGTCATGTAGCACTCCTGGGTTCTAAGGCATTGACGCGGTGTATGAAGACGTGCCTGATGAAGAAACTCAAAAGGACAGACTTTCCCTTGTAGGAAGCGGTGAAGCTTCTGCCATGAAATGAATCAAATGGTAGGATGCCAACCTGAGCAGTGACGAGGCTGGCCCAGCCATGGCCTCAATGTTTTTTGAGTCGTTCAAGTCGTTCATGCATGTTCATGCGTTAGAGACCTGCCTCATGGTCAGATGGTGGCACGGGCTCGGCAAGCGCGTAGCCAGCAGGTTGGATCAGTTTGAGCTGTGTGGTGAAAACAGTTCTTGCTTTTCAGGGTTTAGGGCTTGCATGGCTTGCTGTGCCAGGCAAAGCAGAAGGCCATCAATGCCATGGAGGCGGACAAGGCCGGGCGTCCTGAAATGTTTGGAAAATGCTGTTCGTGCGCATGCCATTGCTTGTTTTTGCGTTTTTGAGCCGCAGAAGCATCTGACTTTAGCTGCAGGCCATTTGTGAGCTTCTGGCGGTTGTGGGCAATCCATTAACCGCAACAGACGAGGAGGCAGAGGCTGGCTCGTCCAAGATTCGTTCAGCTTCAGCTGCAGCGGGTGAGTCCACATTTCCGATCGTGGTTGATGGGCTGTCTGTATGGCAGGAGCGCTTCAAGACGTCCGGGGAGAACGCGGAGTGTGGCAGCAACCTCGCTGCCCTCTCAGCATCACATTCAGGGTTGGCTGGTTTGCAAGGGCCTAAGTACCGCAAGCATTGCGGTTCTTCATGTTCGCCTGCTCTCAGCGCAATTTTGCAGGCTTCTTTGAAGCAAGGTTGAAAGTCGATTCGTGGAATCATGTGTCTGGTCAAGGGCAGTGGTTTGGCAGTTAGAGGCTCTTCCGTGAGCCAACCTTTACATGACAGTAATTTTGCTTTCATAAATCTACTATATTCTGAGCTACAGACTAAAGTTAGCTTGCGGGGATCTACAGGGGAACATGCAGGGGATTTCGGGGGAACCTACAGGGATCAAGAATGTCAGCCTGAGCCTACTCACATGCAATGAGTTTTGTGTAGATACCACAAGCAGCAGAGCATGTGACGTCTTTGACGTCCAAACCCCACCAGTAGTAGATTCCCAGGAGAAGCCGCTGGAGATGAAGGCCGGCTGCTTGCATTTTACACTAATGGAGGGGCAGCTGTAGGTGTGGACAAAGTCCTGAGCATGCGCTTGGCTAGCTAGTACACCGGAAGGCTCTTTCACGCATAGGGCTGCATGCTTCTCTCTGACGGCTCGCGCGGCTTGCCCCCTAGGTGCGGAGCAGTCCGACCAAGACATGTTCTGGTGACCAGCGTGCCTGGCACTCAGGGAACGATGTTTGAGATCTGAGTTTAATGGTTGGTGTCCAACTGGGCTGCAAGGCACCTCTTCGAGATCTAAACCGTGTTTAATGAAATTGGGACCGTACGCGGATGGTATCACCAGCAGAGGTGTGTCCGCAAAATGGGGCCCCTTGCAATGCAGGATTGAATCCTCATCTGTATAGCGAACTCCGAGTCCGCTCATTGTCTTCGCTTGGCTTGAGCGCAATCAGTGCAAGCAACTTGTCAAATTCCAAGCTCAGTTGGAACTGCTGACTGAGAGACCTTGCTGCCTTTCCAGGCAAGGTGTGGAATTCGTTTGCGCAGCTGCAGTCAATTAGAAATTTACGGTGCCTCCCCTTTCGGTGGGGCGCGCTCGCGACCCTTCCCCTGCCGACAATCGCAAACTATCCAGCCAAAATGGCATATGTACCCCAAATGCACAACCTGTAAGGCAAGGAAAGCGTTGCGGACTAGGACCTGACGTTTGTTTCCTGTTCAGCGTGCAAAGACTTGCAGCTGCAGAGCTGTAAGCGTTTATTCTTGTGCCTCCTCCAGCCATGCGATCAGGAAGAGGGCAGTTTAGCGTTACTTACTTATACTGTAGGGCTCTTTGTGCCCTGAGACGCATTCCTGTACTCTAGTGCTGTTGTTTGGATCCCTGTGATTCGTTTTGTGCATGGCGAGTATTGTTTCGTGACTTTCGTGGTTGATCCTACACCTAGCTGCTACTGTGGCTAGCACACCCATTATTATGACAGTTGGACACGGGGCCAAGGGGCCATGCCGTCTCATGGTAGCACAGAGAATGTCTGGGATAGTTTGGGTTGGCTGTTGCAAAGGGCCCTTCTGTCGTCATGTGCAATAAACCTTCTTGAGGCCGCGGCTTATTCTGATGCCTTCAGACACATATCGCCCAGAGCTTGATCACTTCCTGGGCAACTCATTTGTGCCAATAGTTGCGACAGGGGCTCCCGATTTCATTATGGATCACAGCGGGGCGGCGGTGAGATTCCACTCCCGCGACCTGCCATCCGCGGGCATCCTCGCCCATTCAACGTCATGCCCCCAGATTTCAGAGTCCCAAAATTTTATTCGAAGTGCTCTCCAACATTTGTGGGATCAGTTGAACTTGAGGTAGATGGGCCTTGCTGCATCCCGACAAGGCCTCCATGCACATATCTGCAAGGAGTTGAGACACTGCTTTCAAACTTATCCGAGCACTCGTTGCATGGCGAAATTTAAGCCAGAACCGAGCCTTCAGCATTTGCTTGGCCTGCGTTCCTCTCCTCGCAGGCCTGCATGTTCTTGCTTGCGGTGTAGCTTGCCTGCTGGCAGCAGTCAGGGCCTCGATGCACCTGTGGCAAGCAAGCCTGTCTCTTTCGTCTCTTAATCCCATCTCAGGAAGCTATAACTCCTGGTCCACACTCTGCAGGCAATTCTCACAGGGAAGACGGTAACATGCAAGGATACCACCTCGGCTGGCCGTTTTGAGTCGTTGTGGTTGCCAGGCCCGCAAGATGTGCAGCTGAATGTGGGCCAAGCTCAAGGCCAGGCCTCTCCAACAGCTGATCTATGTTGCGCATCATGGAATGCTCTTGGCTGGCAAGGCTCAGTCTCATATTCCGTCCCTTTGAAAAGAAGGCGACGCCAGGCTGGATCCGTTCACAAGGTATGGAATGTCACTAGTACGAAGTCTAGTACGTTAAACAGCTGCATGGTAGACAATTGGGATTTGCGAGCGGACGACGCAGCGTTCGAGAAAAGCAGGTTTTCGAGAGGAGTTTCCAAGTTATTTTCTGCTAGCAAGAAGATGAGATGGGCAGACGAACTGTTGAGATTGTGCTTGTGATTTGCCATTGTGTTCCTCACTTCTCTGAAGCTGTCAGTAGCATCCTAGATGAGCTTAGTGCAGCAGCCCAAAAGTCTAGTGGCTTGACCGACAAGCTGCACCTCTACGGCGAGCAGGAACTCCCTACCAAGAAAATCGAGGGTTGGACATCCCTAAGCCTGTTACGTGGAGATGTTTGCCATCATGTGCCTGTGGCTACTACTTGATGCAACTCCGTCACCCTCCAGAACTTTTTCGAAGAGCTTCCGGCCACTTGTAAGTCAGAAGATGCTTGTATGTTCAGACTTCCTTTGTGAATGGGTCCGTGCTGCCATGCTTTCTGGTGCCGACCTTCAGCGGCTCTTGGAGTCCGACGCCGATGTGTTTGAGGTGCTCCAAGCACAAGCACCAGAGTTCCCCAGCCCCGTACACATGATGTAGGAGGCAGCTGCCTTGGAGCCTGAAAATGTGGACGACTCTGAGCCCAAGGAGGCTCAGGAGCCCAGGCGGGTCTTCGAAGTAAAGGGCCTGTAGAGGCCTCTTTTTTATCCTTTTTTCATCAGTTGGCTCTGATGAAATGATTGCAGGTTCCTATGCATCTTTCATCCGACATGGCAGGTCAACACCTGGGGAGACCAACAGTGAGGTGGTCCTCTGCGATGGCGCCGTGAAGAATGTTTTTGTAAAAAGGCTCTCCCGTGGACGGCACTTATGATAGCTCCTGATAGGAATTCCTTTGGAGTTTGCAATGCGAAGCTGCCTTGGCTTCACTGGCTGTTCGATCCGATGATGCAGTAGGGTTGATGCTGACCGCTTCTGCGCCTTGCCGAACCTTTTCTCTCGTCAGGGCAGATGCACGTGGCGCCCGAATAGGCGCGTGCCCGAATTCACGTCATAGCGTTCATCTTACTGCAATTCACTTCCATCAGGATAGGCCTTGTGGTTCTGTCTCGGCAGCCGCAGGTGCTTCGAGAGGTGTCCATAGTTGAGAGATGTTGAGAGCCGTCTGCAATTGTAATTGCGAAACTTGTTTGTTCAAGCGATTCCCATTTCTCATGTGGCTTGGTTTGTCTGTACAACAGGCTGTGTACCCTTTCAGCCTTTATTGTGGGATGTGTTGGTGCTCCGCTTAAGTTCTTACACAGCCGGGGCCATTGTGGGATCAATGCTTGGTTTCTGGCTGCATGTTTTGGACAGCGCAGGAGACGGCTATGTCATAGCCTATCGGACGGCAGAAGGGCAGCCCTTGATCGAAGCCGTGTGCCAAGTTTCAGCATGATTGAGATCCATTCTTCTCATCGCATGCACCATTAAGGTTTTGTGAATTGCTACCATGAATGATGCTTGTGCCTTTGAATAGGAAAGTGCGTTAATAGCGCAAAGGCCGAGATAGGCAGCTCCGCTCTTCCCTGGGCATTGGAGGTCACAGCCCGCAGACTCCTATCTACAGACTAGTGCCAGTATGCCAGTGTTGAGATGCTCAAGTTTTCATGGTGATGCGAATGGTGGGCTCAGAAGCCTTTGGCGAACGGATGCCAAGGAGTTCAGGTGGGCGACGTGGTCGACGTGGCTCCTCGACAGCAGGGGTGGCAGAGCTCATGTCAGCCAGTTGGCATGCTAGATCTGACGTTACCGCTTCACCAGAAAACCAATAATTGCGCAAGCCCACAATGCAACACTGATCAAACGCTCGTCACTGCCCCCCTAAAGCATCAGGATCATCAAATTAACGTCACCAGCTTGCATCAACCTGTGCCATTAGCAGTCTCTGCGTCATGGCAAGAGTGGAAAGTTGGGGACCAGAATTTCTGGATTTTGAGGTAGGCGTTGGTGAGCACGCCCTTGCTGATGAGGACGCGGATGCATGACCCCGCAATGGATGATTCCTTTTAGTTGCCACTGCTACCTGATGCTACTGGAGATCAAGGGGTATGTCTGAAGCTGTCAATTAGCCATGTGGCTGCTCTTGAGGTTTTACCTTCTGGCGCGTATGGGGTTTTTCGAATTACCGGTCTCTTGTTTTGCTTGTGAGTATGAACAATCGCGCAGGCAAGCTTCCCATTCAGGAAACATGCTTTTTGCCTTGCTTTCATGCTTCTCAAGTTTACATTCATGAAAAACCATCCTTTGCACATGTTTCGGGGGTTTCTTCTGTAGTTGTGTTTGGAGCCTTCATCCCAAATTTGTGCTTTCGCCGGAGTGCCCGTCCTCCCACCCCCACAGCCCGGCTTGTGAGGAGGAGGCAGACGGCATCATCGAGGCAAAGAGCCCAGAGCGCCCCCCGGCCTGCAGGTGCGAGTATCAGATAGTCGTACTATTATCGTACTAGTTCTGGTCGGAGTGACAGGTGCATGGAGGATGGTTGCTGCTCTGGCTCCAAACATTGAATCCTTACCCAAATGAGCAGCGAAAGATGCGATGAGATTTCCTCAAGCTAAGCGCAACCACGTCGCTTCGGGTGTCTGCACCTGTGCTCCATGGTCCTCACATGCTGAATCTGTGAGTGTCACTGCCCCCACGTGCCAACACTTGTTGGGAGAGGCGGGTTGTTGGTGTCCTGCGGCTTCCGTCCGCAATTTTGGGTGTCCGGCTGCTGCCACTTTGTCAGGTTTCTCTTCTTGGGGGTGGCTCACAGGTTCTTGCTAATGACTAATGACTAAGCGGAAAATTGCTCCAAAAAAGAGGCACCCCATGGCTTGAGCAACTTGAGCTCAGCAAGCGAGGCTTCATTGTTCAGACCCTGTCAGGGCCTCTACAAAATGTCATTTGTGCAAGCCCGAAAAGAGATCTGCATTTTAGTTTCGCCTGTGGAGATCTGAGGTCGGTGGAGGTTTGAGATAGCGACCTTTCGTGGCAGCCAGCACGACAAGCCTCTCACTGGAGCCTAACGTCCAGGTTTAGATCCTTTCGTTTCTAAGGACTTGAACAAAAAGTAGTCAAAAGGTGTTGTTTTCCGGTGTGACTTCATTGAGAGACATAAGGTTCCGCATGTCCGTGGATGAACGGATCAACTTGGCAAGCCAGTTGCGTTTCCAGCCAGCAATAACCACATTTCTGGTGCACGTAAGCAGTGGTCAGAGTGTCCAAGATATGAGTCTAAGGTGAGCGTGGCAACGCAATGCTAAAGAGAGGAGTTGCTGTGCATACACATGAGATGCTTCGGACCATCAAGAGGGATGGCTTGCCTCAGGGTGTTGATCACGAGGACGGCTGCAGCGAGCAGCTGACTACTACGAGCGGGGATCCTCTCTCATGGATGTCATCGAAGCAGAAGACATGGGTGGAATGGCTGGCATGGGAGGTATGGGTGGAATGGGCGCCATGGGAGGCGTGCTTGCAGTTACAAGCTTGGATCAGCTGCAGAGCCCTGGGGCAGTTGGAGACTTTGTATACAGATGCACCGATCGACCCGGTATAATATGTTGGTTAGGTGTGGCTAATGAAAGTCTGGAATTCTGCATCTGCAGGTGGCCAGAAGGATGAGAAAGCTGTGGCCAACAACAAGCGCATCCGCGAGTGCCGGATACCTAGAAGTGCATGAGAAGCGCTTGGCGCGTTGTGACATCTTGTTGCGCATCCGAGGCCAGAAGCCCATCCTTCTCAACTGGGCGCTGGTTCTCATAAAGAGGAGACGGAACGTGGCGGGTTAAATGGGTATGAGGTGTGTCGACTCTGGCCCCAATCCCTGGCTTGGCCAGGAGTCGTTGGGAGGAAGCCGAGCGAAAATGCTCCGAAGTCATTTTTGACATCGACAGTTCCTGTGTTCCTCTCCTCAGACTAGCAGACTAGCATTGGCAACTGCGCTGCCGCAGATGAATCGAAGAGAGCGGCGGAGATAGTGACTGCACTCAGGTGAAGGCGCTGTTTCGAAGAGGTCAGCGTGGGCCTCTGCACGGTGGTTCTTGACCAGAAACGGGTATACGGTATACTGTATATACGGTATGACACGAGGTCCAGCAAACAGCTATACCAAGCTCATCCAGCCTCGAGTTCTGAGGTGCCAGGTGCAGCTGGGCAACCTGGAAGAGGCCAAGAAGGACCTCTCTCTACTCAGTTTGGAGCGAAGAACGTTTACCCCTGGTGATGTCGATGGATCGAAGGCAAGCAGCAGCCAGCAGCTACGCATGTGCCCCCGCACATCCACAGTAGCAACCCCGATGCACAGAAACCAACGAATCAACCATAGGAAAGGTGTAGGATTACACGCTAACGGACAAGATCTGAAACAAGTATTACGAGTGTCCGCCTGTAGCTTCTGCTGCAGTGGAAGAAGTCTGCACCAGGGACAACCGCTCCTCACATGGACTCAACCATCGGTGCTAGTCCTGAATGAGACGACCAAGTTGAGACAAAGGAACGCCTGCGCTCCTGCTTGGTACTGGCTGACATGGATGATGCCCCACTATTCAGAAAATGGAATTCAACTGCAAGCCTAAACAATGTGTCGACGATACATAGTACACGGAATGCTCACACATCGGCCATGTCATAGATATGGGCAGCTTGCAATATTCAACGTCTTTGCACTTAGGCGCAGGGATTGAAAAGGGTATCCAGAAGGGCACGGTGCATATTCAGAGCTCTGCCAGGACCTCCTGAAGGCGCGTGATCTCGACGACTCCATCGCCGCTGACGTGGAGAAGGAGCTGGCGAAGCTGAAGCGCCAGCAGAAGGCACCTCGAGAAATCCCCTAGTTTCGCAGGGCCATCTTGGAAACTCTGTCTTGAGATTACGGGCCTTTCAGTAAAGCTCACAGCAGAGCAATATCATCGCCATCGAGCTGCTATCTGCAAAGAACCAGTATAGTAGTCTACAGAGACCGGCCTTCTCGTGTCCAATGTGTTTTGTTGAAACAGCCCTTGAGGTCCTGGACCGCCAAGATCGCGGATGGGCCCAGAAGGCTTTGCAGCACCTTGCTTCAACTAGAAAACACACATGTAGTTACAGCATGGCTCGATGTGTTACGGAGGCCCGGCAAATGGTGTGACAGAGTGCAGAGCCATGTTTCCCAAGGAAAGGCTTGGCAGACACAAGATCTGCAGCGAGCAACGGTTACCCCAAGCCTGAGGACCCTTGCCGCAGTTGCAGAATAATGCAGATTCGGCATCTTGAGTTGAAGCGAAGCAAAATCCCACTAAACAAGAGTGGAAAAACAAGCCGCGGGACCGGGAGAAAGACCTCCTTGCTATGAAGAGGCTGTCGTAGTGGTGATGGTATTGTTGTCTACATTTTTAAGACCGCAGCTGCCCTCTGCCAAGGAGAAGGACGAGGAGGATATTGCTTGCAATGTCAAGGAGCCTGAAGCGTTGCTCTTCCTTTGTTTCTTCTAGTGGCAGTGTCATACATGACCTTGAAGCACTGGCTCATATATGACCTGGAAGCAGTGTCACACTGGCCAGCCTGTCCCAGCTCTGGCAGATTTCCCTAGCATGCAAGTGCGACAGCTTTACACTCAAAGATCCATATGTACACAATTAGTCGGTTACATCTAGGTTCTGCAAGGGGATAGTATTATCATGTTTGCCGCAATGGTTTCGGCGAGTTTGGTGCTGGACATGCGGCCTCTTTAGGAATTCGTTGGCCCTTCCAATCATAACCCGCTCCAGCAGAGATGAGGAATTTGCAGCCTTTGGGAGCTGCTGTTGGACTTGCCGCAACCACTACCATTGTGGATGCGCAGGGAAACCAAGCCTGTTGGCGTGTTGGCTTCTCCTACAACCTCTGCTGCAAGCCTCCCGGGAATCCGGAATGTTTTGATTCCATGTACACTTACGAGGCCTGCTGCTTGAATGATGAGCGAGGCTCGCAGCTGCCACAGGACTGCCACAGCTCGAGCGACTTGGAGACTTTGCCTCGGGAGGTGCAGTGCCGTGGAACAGGATGGGTTACTGCCGACGGATGGGGCAGCTTCTTCTGGGCTCACCAACTGTCACAAGCGCTTGGGACCTCTTTTCTTGGCTGGCCGAACATATCAGCCCTTCTTCAGAAGGCCAACCAAAGCATGCAGGCAAGGCAAGCCAGCGAGGAAGACTGCATATTTGGCTTCGCTGCTGTAGTCCTCCACTCTTTGCCAGGAATTGAGAAAACTGAGGGCAGTGTTGCCGCCAGAAGAGCCTACCAGTACGTTTCCCGCTTGTTGCAGCGGGCAAGCGGTTTGGAAGACTGCCGCTGGCTTCAGATGGTCAACCATGACATGTTTGACCACTACAACCTGCTGATGGGCTGGGAGGGGAGATTCCAAGGGTGGTGTCCATCAGGTGCTCCACGCATTTATGTCTATGACATGGGAGACCTGGCTGACCGGCCTTTGTCCTGCGCCCGGATCGGCTTCTGGGGCTCGGAGGTCTACGTCGACCGCTTCTTGAGGCAGAGCGGCTGCCGCACCCACGATCCCGAGGCTGCAGACTTGTGCCTTGGCCATGCTCAGCTCCAAGAGCGTCCAAGGCTTCAATCTTTGTCCGGGTCAAAAAGGAAAATTCTGACATTAGTCTAGGGTGTCTTTGAAGCAGTTCCATGCTCTCACTTCAGGAGCATCCATGTAATTGGGTCTTGAGAACTCCGAAAAGTACGGACGTTGGAGTATTGTCCCATGATAGGGATTTTCCATACTAGACGAATAGGGGTCAGCTCAGGAAGCACACTGTTTGAGCGTTCAATTCCTAGTATGGGTCAGTACGCAAATCAGGCTTCAGGACCAGATCTTCGTCCTGGTCGCAGAAGAGTAATGGAGTCCTTCATGGAAAACCCCGAAGGTAAGAACCTTCTTGTTCTCATTTTTGGGTCGGAACATGGTTTTCTTTAACTTCAGGCAAAATGCACCCTGCCCTTAAAGTGCTCTTGGCCCCAAGCATCGAGTTGGTTTTATGAATCACCAGCTCGGACTACGGCCCAACACGTTCTCTTAATCATGGACTTCGAGGTTCTTCATTCCGCTGTACCTGACCTGCTGGGAGCTGCAGGTGGGGAAAGGGCTCTCGGAAGCTGCAAAGCGACTCGGACAGAGGTTTGCTGTGTGTCTTTGCAAGTTATTAGTTTTTGAGTATGACCATCAATATCTATGGGAATGTAGCGAGACTGCCAGGCCCGCTCAAGAGCTTGCTTGGGTCTTTAGGTCTTTGGCGATGGATGGCATGCACGAGCGGATCCTTCGCTTGCCTTACATGCAGAGGCCCCTAGGATCTAATACATGCGTCTTCACTTATGCTGGATGCCTGCCGACATGTGCCATGATGTTGCTAGCCTCATAGTCTGCTGAGATGTCAACAAAATCGTTGTTGTGGTACAGGGAGCTTGCAAAGGAGTGCTGTGTAAGCTTTTTGTTAGTCGCTGCGGGAAAGAGCTTTGATATGACATCCCTGATTTCGCTTTAGAGGGGGTCTTCAGCCCTGAAAGAAAATACATGCGATGTGGTGCACAGATCATATTGAGGTAACTCTCAAAAGGTGCACTTGGTGGCCCAGATGATATGCATCGCGTAGGATGTGGGTAGTTGTCACGTGTGCCCTTTACTGCTGCCGGATTCGCTGCAAACTCACCAAAGCTAAGGTAACCGCATGCAAGCTGTTAAACCCAAAAGTTAGCCCTCATCCACCCTGTGAATCCAACAAAGCCCGAAGTCAAACTTTGCTGCAGGAAAGAAGGTCTTGACCACGTGTTCCTCTTCGGGTCTTCCGTGTGGCAACTCAACAGGCAGAGCTCACGTCTACATCAATGATGCATTCAAGCTTCTTTTCCGAGCTCAAACATGAATGGGGAATTTCCGGGAGGTGGCGAGACCTGTTCCCCCGCTCGATCTTGCTGGTGGTTGAGTCCGAGCCCATCGAGTCTGACGGCACCCCCATGGATGAAACTGTCTGCCCACGTCCCAGAGGATTTTGTTGTTGCGGTGCATGTTTTTTGGCAACGATGACTGAACATGTGCAGACCACACCTGCAGTTTTGGCTCCTGCCAGCATCCTCTAATTACGCAATGGCAGGCTGCTGCCCTCCAGACTCCTGGCCGGCTTGCCAAAAGCCGGATGAGTACAAGCCCAAGGGCACCGAGACCAAAATCGGGGAGCTCCCGGCATACACCGTGGGTACGGGCGACAAGGCCATCTTGGTGCTGCCGGACATCTTCGGCTGGACCTCAAACGCTGGTCGGCTCATGGGCATTGCGGACACCCTAGCCGATCAGGGCTATCGGGTTCTGCTGACAGACCCTTTCTACGGAGATTCTGCCGTCGGCAAGGAGGACATCATGGGCTGGATTCAGCAGTTTCCTTTTGAGAAAAAGATTGGCACCGACATCGAGGCGTCTGTGAAGTACCTGCAAGAGCAGGGCTGCAGTAGTATCGGTGCTGTTGGCTTTTGCTGGGGTGTCTGGGCATTTTGCAAATCTGCCTCCATGGGTGTGCCCCTGAAGTGCGGCTTGCTCGGATTGGCAAGTGTCAGTGACTTTGACATGACCGCCCAGCCACCCAACAACGGTGGCAATCAATCAATGATATCAAGGATAGTTGGTGAATAGGAACAAATATGTACGGTTGCCTCAGGATGGTAAGTGGCAATAACACTTCCAGGTTCCTGGAGGTGGCGTCGTACAGAGTCTGTGGGAACCCTTGCGCTCAGGTGGTGTCGGACCTCATCCCAGCACACGACTGGAGGGCGTCTTTGGCGGCGATGAGCAGGCGATGATGGACAAAGTCAACATGCCTGTTCCCAGGCTCAAGTCTGGAAAGCTCTCGGGTCCCCGACCCTGTTGACAGGAACCCTTCTTCAAAACCTTTGCCAGGCTGTTGTAAGTAAGAAATGCTTGAGGTGCTGATCATGCCTGCGGGCAATGACCCAGACAACCTCAAGGATGGTGTCTGGGTGGCCCCAAGCTTTTAGCCTGTTTGAGATGAAGCGTAAGCTTGTCCAGCTCTGAAGGTCCTCAATATTTGCGTTTGTGACTTGACACTTCAGCTGAAGTACAGCAATGTTGGGATTGTAAATACTTTTTCCCTCAGCTGCAACCTGAAGTGCAGTCTCTATCGAAGGAGGGCGGCGCCATCGCAGAGTCTTTGGCCAAGAAGG
This sequence comes from Symbiodinium pilosum, assembly GCA_905231905.1. Taxonomy (NCBI): domain Eukaryota; class Dinophyceae; order Suessiales; family Symbiodiniaceae; genus Symbiodinium; species Symbiodinium pilosum. The sequence goes on from CAJNIZ010034224.1 coordinate 25,229, forward strand.
CAAGGTATGATTATGATTGAGGTGGTTGTACGATGTAAGGCTTTTCAGATGATTCATTTGTAGTTTTGCCAGGCTGACATGCAAGTGGCAAGGGTGCTTGATGCTGTGGGGTACCACTTGGAGATCGGAGAGTGCGCATGAGGTTTATGACATTAGGTTACTTGAAAGTAATGCGAGGTTGGCAAGACGCTGTATCGTGCTTGTAGATGGCCTCTCATGGTATGCAAACCATAGGCACTGCTTCATGTGATGAGGATTGAGAGTCCGTTGTGCCGGCTACAGCGGTTTGGTGCCCGTTCTTTTTTTTTCCTGAGGTTTGGGCAATAGTCGTTTTCAAAGCTTCCTACATATTCCTGAGCCAGACAATGATTCATGTCAGGGGTTGTTGGAAGTATGGTCCTCTGTCTGCAACATAGATCTAGACGTGCAGACTGCACTATGACGTAGACTGAGAACGACTCTGATTTCCGCCAGGGCGGCAAGTCCGTGACCTTTCCGGACCAGGGAGAGGGCTAGCAATTCTCATAGTGTCTGGTGTTTGGGCCTAGGCTGCTCAGCTTTGAACTGCTGAGTTTGAGATTCATTGTGCCTAGGGTAGCATGATCATTCTTGTAGATTTTCCTGTTGTCATTTGAACCTTTGGGCTTGAGTGTTGGTAAGCAGGTAAGTAGAGACCTATGCCTAGGCACCTCAGCAATTGTCGTCAAGCCGAGATTGTCTTGTCAGACTATCGAGGCAGTGAAAGCCACAAGGCCGTGCGTGGGTATGTGCATGTATGGTCCAGTGCTGGCCAGCCTCCCCCCCCTCTTCCCCCCCATGGTATGGTATGGCTATAATGTCCCACAGCTGCAAGCATTCTGGTACGTGACTGTCACCTTGCAGCAGCAAGACCTGCATGTTTGAGAGGTCAGGCAGATCCTCTTACTCCCCTGTGGTTTGGTGGGTTTGCTTTCTTCCATGACTGTCAAGTAACTGAGATCTTTCACGCCCTGCCCCCCCTGTGGTGTGGTGGGTGTGCTTTCTCGCAGAACTGCAGCATTATCTTTAGCTGAAAACATTCAGACCTCCTCCCTCCCCTGGAGGTGTGGGTGGTTGTCTTCCAGTGCCAGGAACAAAGAGTTTTTGCAGCGGCCGGGCCAAAGTCTTTGCGCTTCACGGATTTCGTTCCTTCTGAGGGCGCGGCTGGACAACGCGCTGTCGTGAAGGCGCCTTCCAGGGCGGAGCTCCGTACTTTTCCTTCTCAGCCTCGCAGCTCGAGGACGCGGGCGACGGCGGCTTCTGCCATTGCTGAGACTGCGCCTGAGGAGATCGATGTGGAAAACTTTGAAAGTTCCCCAGTTGTTCCTTATCGAAAGAGGGGCACCTCCTTGCCAAGAAGCAAGGCTTCTTTTTTTCACCACTTGCCCTTGCTGTGACCAGGAGATTGCTGCACGCAAGCCTTGTATGTAAGTACATATAGGCGTGCCCATATCACCAGATGGCACCCGAACATGCCTCAGGTTGCCCGCCGAGAAGAGAAGCCGAAACTTGAGGATCTCTCCCAAGTTGAGGTGGCGACGCTCTGCAAGTGCCCCATCCCGGACTGTGGAATGGGCATCCCCGATAAAAGGATCAGATTTTCCAACAATACCATCATCAAGGTCACAAAAGCGCGTCGTGTTGAAGCCCACCCCAGGGTGAAACCTGAGGCTTGGCGAAGGCGGCAAATCAACGCCACTCATAGGCTCCCCGGCTTTAGGCATTTTCGCAGGATCAAGAATGCTGCGGCGGCCGCCAGTTGCAAGGATTTGATTGAGGGGGTTTCTCTTTGTTTCTTGTGCCTCAGCTCATGAAATCCACCGCCACCGGCTGCACCAGGCTTGGCATCTTGACAGCGCTCTTGCAATCCCGCTGGCCGCGGCTCTGATGTCCACCTGCACCTGAAAGCCATCGCCGCTGCTCAAACCTGGGCATTGTTGACGTTAAAAAACGACGACAGTTACGAGCACCTCCGAGGCCTCAATAACGAGGACAATTAGGAGGATCGCGATCTGGACACCCGCCATCCTTGTGACTGCTCACACTTTGAACGTCCGGGGCTGGCGGTTAGGGGACCATACCCCGGGGGCGGTGGGGGGGGCTGTTGACACAGGACACGACGCCATGTGTGTGCGTGTTCCAAGGAATCCAAGCGCTTGAGTGTCTAAACTTCGCACGTTGAGCTACCACGTGTGAATCCTCAAACCACAGTCAGGAGAGAAGTCACAAACCCTGCAGGACATGCAGCACGGGTGGTGCTGCCGCGGAGATTTGGCGCAGGCAGAGGTGAAGCGTGACGTTGAGGCGGCGATGAGTCTGGGCGCAAAATCTACGCAGACTCTTTTGAAGGCAGGCTAGATTGACGCACCAAGCCTGTGATAGTAAAATGAGGTGAGTTTTAGTGCTACAGTAGGAATACTTCTTTGGAGGCTGCAGGTGGTGACTAAGGCTGTAGGTTGCGACTAAAAGATTGCCCGCCGGTTTCTGGACGAGATGTTCTGAGGTTGTGGTCTGGAGTTGGGGTACATATTGCTCAGAAAAGTCAACGGGCGGCATTCAGGTTCGCAAGCTTAGATGTTTTGGTTTCTGGGTTTTATGGTTGCTTACAAGATCCAGCCCAATGCAGCTCAGGAAACACATGGTGGACTTCTTCAAGTCCAACTTGTGAGCCGCCTGTAGGTCTTTGTAGGTTGAATTGAGTAGATTATGGACTTTTGAGCTTTGCTTTTGACCAGTTTTCACCCGGCTACACAGTTTCAGAGCTGGAGATGCAATAAAATCTTTATGACATGTGCCATCTTGCAGATTTGTCTGTGCTCAGCCAGTTCGTAGTAGTTTTGCTAGTATTACTTGCGTGGGGAGCACGACATTGTAAGGTACGCATTTCCCTTGTCTGTTGACGTGGCTTTCTTAAAATCTCGCACATGTCCAATCTACACAAACCCCGCTGTGATCGCAATAGTCTCAAGCTCCCTGCATTCCCGCCTGCCTGGCACAATTCTTTGAGCCTAGAACATCAACTGCAGCAAATGCAAATGCTGAGGCTGGCACTGCAAGGACTGCTTCCAACCCTGGAAAGACCTGGTGGTTCCACCTGTGACGCCTCTGACAATCGTGCGTTGCTTGTCTTCTCAGAGTCTACGACTAGAAGCCGTGCTTGGGCTTGCCGGTTCTTTTCTAAGGGGGGTGACGGGATGATGAGAGCGTCTTCAGAAAAGACGAGGCAGCATGATGGCCAGATCCAAGCCATTTCACGAGCGCAAGTTCCTCATGTCACGGGCTCATCAAGTTTGAAGCGCACTGGGTTTAGGCAAGGCTGAGCCTTTCTTGCTGAGCTTGAAGGAGTTGGAGGGGCCAGCACGCAGAGTCCGGGCTCCCAGAGGTGCGCCGGGCCTACGTAATCACCAACGAAACCGTCCGCACCTCGCTGATCCACAACCTCAGTGCCTTGGACTCTGATCAGGGGGTGATCCGGAGCTTGGGAGCTTTGGGTGAGAGCGTTTTGCAGTTTGGAGCAACCTTGGAGTTGGGTTTCTTCCTGGGATGCCTGAGGCCACCTTCCAGATGTCTCCATTGGCTCCCCGGTGTCTGGGTATGCGGACCTCATGGCTGACTCCAAGTTCTGTCTGTGCCCGAAAGGACACTTGGGGCTGGACGGTCCGGGTGTTGAGGGTGCGGAGCGGCAGTTGCGGGATAAGAGCGATGGGTTGCGCGAAGGAGCCAGTTCATACACCTCTCGTGTCTTTGAAGCCTTATTTGCTGGATGCATTCCAGTGATCCTTTCTGATCACCTGCGCCTCTTAGCCGCATTTTGGCGCTTGGTCTGATTGCATGGACAAAGTGTTGCGACCCTCAGACCGCTCAGACCTGTCTGGTGATTCAGGCTTGCCCTTTGACCACGTGGTGAACTGGTCAGAATTCAGCATCCAGTGGCCCATGGAGAGAGCCGTCTCGCGCCCAGCCCGCTCAAGTTTATACAGGGCCTGCTTAGTCTGAGGGTCGTGCGAGTTTGCCAAGGACCTCAGCCTCTACAGCTACCTCCAAGGTCTCAGCTGAGTGTCCGGTTGATGGTAGAGTATACAGCACTAAGGCGAGACTAGAAGTACCACAGTGACAAATGTTTTTTAGTGTCATCGTCTGCGGAAGGCCTCTTGGATTATGATGCTACCGGGGTCCTGGAGCTGCAGCGCCGAGCTCGGGAGCTGCGCTGCTGGTTCGACTACTTCTCAGAGGAGAAGGTCAGGGGATTCAGGGATTCTGCAGTTGCAACTCTTCCCGTTCATCATCCTGCCACAGGGCAGAAGGTGACTCAATGCATGCCTTGTCATTGTCTCCTGACGCAAACGAAAAGGTGGACTGGATATACTGTTTCATCTTTTTGCCATGTCCGCACATCACCCGCATTCCTGCATTGTGTGGCAGAGTTCAGGACCCTCAAAAATGCTCGCCCTATGCTGCAATACTGAGCAGCCTCAGCCAGCGGGTCGGCGGCTCGATATCTCTCCTGCCGAGTTTTCAGAGCGGATCACCCTCCAAAGCGTGACTGTGAGCTCAACCTCACTGAGGTCAGGAGCATGCCACGGTCGCGCTCGCAAGTTGCAGCCATGGAGTTGGAAAAAGGGGCACCAGTGCAGACTCACATTCTACCATGTCATGACACAGACACAACAAGAATTGCTGTCTGACGCATACTACAAACTTAGATTGCAGACTCCTGTCCACTGACCTGTTGGAAAAGTCTTCATGGGATGCTGGACTTCTGTGCGTTGCTGGCAAGATTGCAATTTTGGAATGCATTTGCAGCGTTGATTCAAATTCATTGTGATAATGAGACTCGTATCGCAGCTGGGATGGTTGATTAGTTATTAGTCCCGTTCAACTTACCAAGCAATGAACTCCAGGAGAGCTCCAAAGCGAGACTCATGCCCTCCAATGATGCAGCTCCGACAGGCGGATACAGTTTTCACTTGAGAAATGGCATCGATTTCAAATGATTTCCAGGGAGTTGTTCTGGGGCAGAGTCGTTCTTTCCTGAAAGATTCGTAAGGAAGGTTCCACTGGTTAGATTTTGTGAGTACCCCAAAATTGCTTCTTCTCGTTGCAGGGACTAGGTGAGGTAAGCGAGAGGAGTTAGAGTGTGCTCTCGGCCAGTCGCAGATTAATGTGAGCATTGGTTTGGGAACTTGAGGTATGTGTGGTTGTGAGGGTGTCCGCCCCGTGGTGGTCACTGAAGCACTCTATCTTAAGAAGGGGGCCCTAGCCTTCAGGCATGCTATATGCAGCATATGCACGTGCCTCTGTGCTTTGTCTTGCCTTTCCTGCAAGGTGCATCTCTTATCGAGCCTTGGCTGCCTTGATACGATGCGCAACGAACATTTTGTACAGGCCAAGTTCTATGCTCAGCAAAACTTGATCAGAGTACAAGGATATTAGGTTTTAGGGTTTTAGGGTATCGTCTGAGCTTTAAGGTCAAAGGTGCATTGCCGACTCGTGCTTCCAAGGATGTCCTCTCTGCCCAACAAGCGGCGGCGCAGAAGGACGGGCGACCGGCATTCTGTGCGCAATTGCGTTGTTGCGTTGCAGGCCTTAAACAGCTGAGGGACTGGAGATTGCAGCCTCCGCCAGAAGACCCACCTTTGCTGCCAAACGCCTCCACATGTTCCGACACAGAAACGGAAGGGATGTGCTACTCCAGCAGACGCAGAACCTGCCCAGCTTGCCCACATCAAAATGTCGCACTTTCATTCCCATTCGAATCTTTATTCCTGAGCCTTGCGCTGTCTCTCCCCTGCCTCAAATGAAGAAGCGATGAGCGTGACAAGGATGGAGTTGATGATGACACCTACTGCCGCCAGCGGGAGGCTCCCGGTGCTCGGTTGGCTGAAGCTTGCAGGTAGAAGACTTGACAAGATAAGTTTGATGTTTGACAGGGTGCACTCCTCAACCTGCATGTGATTCCTGCCATATGGGGCACCTTGTGCAGTTGTATGCAACTCCTTTGGTTGATGGATCATTGGATTTTGGAAGCTTACGGGGCCATGTTCAACAAATGCAGAGCAATCTTGAGCAGCCACCCATTGATGGGTTTTTGAACTGGACTAATCCGCAGATGCAGCTCTTGACTCTGACATTGACAGCGGTGACCACAAGTCAAGGAATGGAGACTGAAGTTGTGAAGTCTCCACAACTCCACACGGCATGAGAGGGTTTGGTCCGACCAGGCTATCTACAATCAGTTCGTGATGGGACAGAGGCAAGTCAGGAATATGACACGTGACAGTGACTTCTTGTTTGAATGAATCACAAAGTTTGCGAGCCCTGAGCGGGTAGAACCTGTAAGTCTGTGGCTTGAGCTAGGGGTCAGACAGGCTCCTGCGGCCACTGGTTTTTATTAGTGTACGTATGCATCCCCATCCATAATACACCAGCGGCCACTGGATCTCTGCATCACATTCCAGAGGCGCCTGATGGACTACTGTCTACTGTCCTTCAACCAAGTCTGCAGCCAGCTTAGCTGACGGCAGCTTACATTTTTGCTGTGTGGGAGGCCGGAGGCTGACTGACCCGCTGTCTGGCTTGGCCGTGGAGAACTGTGAAGCCTGGCTGACTGCCATCGAATCTTTGAGCCCAGTCATTCTGATCCAACTTTTGTGATTAGAAATGTCGAAAGGGCTTAGTTATAGAGTCGAAGAGGCCAGATTCAGCGGCACCTTCAGCCTCCCCGAGATCTCAGGATAGGTAGGCGCAGGATTCCAGAGTTTGTGTGGCAACCCTCAGTCTTTTCACTCTGCGTGAGCAGTTAGAGACCCGACATGTCACCGTTGCTTGACGAAAAGATGGCTCTTCCTGGTGAAGACTACTTTGCTGTGGAACCTGAGACATGCTCTGTACGTCCTTCGACCTAATAATTGAGGTCATGTTTCCTTCGTTGTTTGTTATTGTGATCTGCATGGTAGCACCAGGTCTGCCGTCTCAAAAACAAACTGGACCTGTGACTGCTACAGGTACTTCACGAGCCCAACGCCAGCAAGCTGAAGCCCAGTTTGCAAGCTCACTCACTGTCGAACAGTCTCTCTCTCTCTCTCTCTCTCTCTCTCTCTCTCTCCGTCTCTCTCAAGTTTGAGACCTGTCCAGGCCGTCAGCTTCACTGAGCAGGGCAGCCTTAGAAGCAGCACGAGGCGGCGGGGTCACGGTGATCATCAAGGATCTTACTTGTGCAAGCCAAGCGTCCGTTCTAGGTTGCAGTCTCCCCGAGCTGGTGGATTTGGAACCTTGCAGGAATGCATCCGTTGATTCAGAACTGAGTTGGCTTGAGCTCGCGGGTTCAAGGCATCTCACATCTTCTCACGCAAGTTTTCCCGTCCCAGAGAAACACGGCCTACAAGTGAGACCTGGAGTGGTTGAGGTTTCTGCAGATCAACAGAGCTCTAATGGACATCGATGGTCCCTTTGAATGTTTTCATTGTAATTACCTTTACATCTGTTTGAATAGATCACATCCCAAACTGGTGTCATGATGTGTCATGTTAGAGTGGAACTTGAAGCTGGACCCACGCCACGCGACAGGAGTCAACGTCATGTCTTCCTATTAACATGACCTTGCTGCCTGTCGTGGCCTGTTCAGGGGTTGTGTAGGGGCTTTGTTTCAACATTTCGGTTGTGACTGTTGGGTTCCATTTCGAGGCGCCGGAACGTTAGCGTCAAACCGTGAGCGCTTACGTCCAGGCTTCGGAAACGTGCGCCACAGAGGGAGCAATCACATTCCTCGGCCGCCTGGTTTGCATGATGAAGGTTCAGTGTTTGGGCTGCCAGATGTCGAACGTTTTCGTATTGCCATGGACTTTGTTGTTTGTGTAATAATCTAGCAGAGCGTACAGTAATCGGCGGGCTGGCATAGTCAGTGCATTCAAGAAGAGTCACACACCCCTAGCCACGCGAGAAGGATATAAGCACCAGGAGATGATAGGCAAATTTGCATTAAGACCAAAGTTAGCGTAGACTCATGTGGATGTGCTGACACGGCGTAGTTTTAAGTGCATGATTGACGCAGCAGCTCGTATGGGAGCTTTGCACAGAAGGCTTAAACCATTCTGGGCACTGGGAACTGAAGCAGCAGTGTCCCTTGAAGCTTGCAGGCCTCACAAGCCAGCGAGTATTACGGCATCCTCCAGCTCGGGACTTGTGCATGTTGATGTGGCCAGGAATTCTCAAAGAGCCGGTAAACGCAATCGTGAACAGAGGGCCTTGCCTTCAAAATTTTCTCTCTAAATGGGGATCATGTTTGCCAGTGACCTCATTTGCACCAATTGCCTTACAGTTTCTCAAGCTGACTCGTTCGGTTAGGACGGCAGTGCTTGTGCCATTTCGCTCGCCAGGCAGCTTAGGCTATGAACGGAGATGCAATCGAGCGAGTGAGGCAAGCCGCGCAGATTTTTGCCGATAAGTTCATCAACGACCATCTCCATATTGTTGACAGAGGGTTCAGCATCACGCTGAATGATGAGAACCGATGGCTCAACCCGAGAGAGAAAGACCGTTGCGAACACGGTGGTCGACATCAGGGACCCGACCGTAGCGAATAATTTCTTCAGGGCTGCTGCCGAAGTGCTGGATGAATTGAAGCTCAAGTTTCAGAATGAGTTTGACAAGGGCACGCTGCGGCCTAGCGCAGATCTGCGCCCGGCCTCCTCTCAATCCATGCCCTGGCACGGTGCGTCACGGACTCTCATCGTGCCGAGCGACTCACTTTTTCAACCCTCAACATAATGCCACTGTCAATGTCCGACTGGAGTGCGCTGTCAAGATTCCTCCTGAGAGTGGCCCTGTCACAACTGCCGTAGAATTCCTGGATAAGCTTCGCATATATCATTGCGACTTCGTTCAGGTGTAGCAGCATCCCGCATGACTTGCCAAAGGCATCATGTCTGGTTCGTCATGGCTTGGTTTTGGAAGTGTAAGGTGGCTGCCTGAAAGATTTCCCCGAGAATCCATGTGCACTAAGATAGCAGCAGAATATTCGGGTTCTGCAGCGGGCAATGTGTGCTTGGCAGGACGCCACCTCAGGAGTTTGAGGTCGTCTTCGATACAGGTCGCGTGGTAGCAGCAACACATATTTTGAAGCTAATCGGTTTTGTTGTTGGACATTTTCTTTTGCTCTTCACTTTCTGCGAGAGTAAGCTGGCCTGTGTAATTGTTTGCCACAATTCTTTCTCAAACCCAGACTTGCGCCCAACCTGATGGCGTTGGACACAGAAGCATACCCTTCGGACTTGGCAGGCAGTGGCAATTTGATCATACCATCCACTGCCTGCGGCAGCGATGCCAGGCCCTTAGAGCTTTTCGGCCTTTCCATGGGTTGCGAGAATTTGCACAATTATTTGAGAGTCTCCTTCGAAGCCGCCTTCGACACCATCAGGTTCGGAATCTAGAGGCTTGGGATCAAGGCTGCTCGGATGTTTGGGTGTGCGGGATTGCCCAGACTTGGTCGTTGCGAGCACGCCCATCTTTGTGCGATCATGTGGCAATCTAGAGTCGCAGAGGCTTTCGACTGCTCAAATGGCTCATTTTAGCACTCTGAGTTCAAAGTTTTGAAAACGGAAATGAAATGTCTCAAGCTGTTGTGTATTTTGATTGCTAATAAAATCATTGCCTTGATGAGGTTGCCCTAAATTTCTAGGATACTCGAAAGGTGACCGTACTTGAAATTGCCGCGCGCTCTCCACCTCAGCTCAGCTGTACGTGGCGGTGCGTAGGTAGTGATCAGAATGCAAGTGAAGTCATCATAGTGATCAGGAGCAGGATCAGCACCACCGCTCCCGACCTTTCCAGATTGTGTCAGAATGGAACGGATGGAGGCATCACTTTCCTAGACCCTGCTGGTGCGGGTGGCCTTCAAAAATGGCTAAAGGCCGGGGGGTTGGAGGAGGGGTAACAGACAGACTGTTTCTGTATGAATCTCTGGACGCCTCTTGGCAGGGCCGAGGCGAGCTGTGACAAGCGCCCATCACGGCGTTTGAAATCAGAAGCCCCAGAAGGTTTTGCCCCCGAGGCCTGCAAGATTCACAGGCGCTTCAACAGCAGCGCCTCGCGTCGCGCACCCAGATGATTCAGGGAGGAGTGGCTTTCTGGAGGGTTAGTTGGGGAATTACCTTTCTTGGGTTCAAGCTTGGGTGGTGCGATTTGGGTTGCCAGCTGCAGCTCCTGTCCCTTAGTGCCAGAGGCACGGCGGTCGATGTAGCTTTTGCGGAAAAGCCTGACGATCAGGCCACCTTGCTTGCCCGAACACTGTTGCGCAGATGCAGTACTTGACCAGAAGTCTTGCTTGCGTAGAGACTGCGCTCTGTTCTGTGCGAGCTGGCATAGGCCCATTGGCATACTTGTTTGGGCCTTTGTTCTTCTTGCAGATGACGCGTGTCCATGATGGCGTCCTGGCTTGCAGCGTATGAGCGCCAGGGGCATGCCGCATGAGACCATAGCCTCGATGAGCGCTGCGCAAGTGATGACGGCAGCACTGCAAGAACCTCCTTTCTTTTTGAAATGTCCTTCATCTCGTGAACTTCTGCCAGGCTTTAACAGCACGAATCATTCGCAAATCCCCAAACCTAGCCACCGCAAGACTTTGAAGCGGCAATTGTTTTGGATTAGCTTTCGCACGGGCTGCCCTCAGCGCCAACATGAAAGGCCAGGACTGCGCATCATTGCTTTCAGCCCCAAGAATTTTCCGCGAGCTGATGCCAACCTTGTGCTTGAGGCCCTTGGGCCCAGGGCCCTGGCAAGGGCATGGGCCGTGGACCAGGCCGTCCTGGAGGCCCTTCCCTCGGACTCTTTTCAAATTTTCATTGCATATTCATGCGCTTGATGCTCAGATCCAGGTGTCTTCAGCGGCGGCAGCGGCTACGGATGCGGCTATGGTGGTGGCAAAGGTGGTGGCGGATATGGAGGCGGCTACGGTGGTGACGGTTACGGGGGCGGCTATGGTGGCTACGGTCCAGCTGCGCAGCTGGGCCAAAGCCAGAGGCCAGAGAGCTTTGACATATTATCGTAAGTTAAATCTGTGTATGCAAATTTGCCACCGGTGTGCTTACCACGGCTCTGTGTTGCACCTTGGATCAGATATGGACCGTACTCTGCTGGCGGTTGCGGCCTTGGAGTGGTTGGTGACCTTCTTGATTTTGAAGAGCCTTCCTCCAGAGTTGCTATCTGAGGGGCATCTGGTGCATCCTGGCAGGACTGGAATGACGGCGACTGATCTAATCTCTTGCAAAACACTTGGTGCTTGGACAGGACGGAGCAGGATATGTGGAGACAGAGAAAGACAGGCCACTGCGTTGCAGTGAGCCCAAAAGCTTCTCTTGCCTCCTGCCACAGCACCTCTCGTGCACAGGTTAGTTCGCTCGATCAAAGATATCCAGCGCCAAGAGCTCAGCTGCTGCATGCATGGGATGTCACCTGCTGTGCTTCTGAGCTACACGATCTACCCAATTCAAGAGAATGGGATGCTGTGAGCTTCCAGTGCAATTCTAGTCCAGTGTCCCCTAGAACTTCTTCCCCTAACTTGCCTTCAGGGTATGCCGCAGAAGAGCTTTCTCAGGACATCCAGTCCTGAATGCATGGAAACTTTGAACATCCTTAACTTAAATCCAGTGCCCCAAGCAAAACCCGGGACAAGACTTGGAGGTCTTGAATCCAGCAAACTGAGGCAGTGACCCAGCAGGGAAGGAACAGTGGGAGCGGTTCTGGCCCCAGCGTTGATGCCAGGGTTCATATGATGGATGGGAGATCCGAGGAAAAGTTCAAGGTTCCTATCGCAGGTTGTATGTTTTTTTTTTTTTTTTTT
>CAJNIZ010034224.1:37182-51179 GCA_905231905.1 Symbiodinium pilosum
TGATGCAACCCTAAACCCCCCAACCGTAGAACCCTAAAACCCTAAACCCAAGAACCCGCAGGATTAAACCCTATAACCCTAAACCCTAAAACCCTAAACACTAAAACCCTAAAGCCCTAAACCCTAATCAAAATGGTCCCGAAAGCATCCTGGCCCCCCCGGGCGCCCCAATAACTTCTTCGTAACTCCCATACCCTGAGGGTCCAAGGACCCAAATAATAGGGTCCCTTTACAGGGGTCATACGGGGATATATAGGGAAATATGGGGATTATATAGGGGTATATAGGACCCAGATAGTAGGGTTCTAGGGCCCAAATACCATTAAAAGTATAGTCTTTTGGCCTTAAAACCCTATTAGTTGGTTCCCTGGACCCTTTCGGATACTTCTCCAGGGTCTCTGACCTGTAACCCCCCTTCGCAACTTCCGTACATGTAGCACGTCTTGTAGTTGAAGTTAATATCTCTACTGCTTGGGTGACTTGCGCAAAGCCCTTTTGAAGTGCTTTACCCACAGGGTTCATGTAGGAATAACTTCTATGCTTAGAGCCCAAAGGGTTTCCCAGATAGTTAATTTGGGGCCCAAGTATATATTATGTAGCTACATGAACTATAGTCTAAACTCCTTAAAGGGGTTTATACAGGGGTTATTAAGGGGGATTCTAGGAGCTTAGACCCTAAGCCCTAAACCTTAGGCTTATTAGAGGGTACTACGGTGGATACTAAAAATCTTGCATGGCCCTAAGTACCTTATACCTTGGGAACTATAGTCTTAGTACTATAGTATAGTAAGGTCATGCAGGATTTTTAGTATCAACTGTAGGAGTTTGGACTGTAGCTACATGGAGCCTTTGGGTAGGAGATCGAGAGCATCGAGAATGCTACTGAAGCCTCTTCACTACTGCAGGCTTCGCTCCAGGGTGGTTCAGGGTTGAGGGGTTAGGGTTTAGGGGTTAGGGTTTAGGGTTTAGAGTTTAGGGTTTAGGGGTTAGGGTTTAGGGTTTAGGGTAGCATAGTGGCTATAGAATCCCCTAATCATGGAGAATCAACTGGAAAATGAAATGGACACCGGGATTTATAGGGATTGGAATAGTAACTGGGTTGGCTTTTGGGATATTTCGACATTTCCCCTCATTGGTTTCCTAAGGGTTCGAGTACCTAATGATCATATACTTGCCCAGAACCTGCTCCAAAATCACTATTGTCCAATGTACCTCATTCTTCCCTAAACCCTAAACCCTAAACCCTAAACCCTGAAACGGACCCTTGGGGTCAGGACCCTATATTCTACACGTGTTTCTAAGGGCTCACAGGCCAGGCGTGGTAAGTAGTTCCTGGTATCCCCTCATGGAGATTGCGGTTTAAGGTTTAGGGTTCAGGGTTTAGGGTTTAGGGTTTCGGGTTTAGGGTTTAGGGTTTCGGGTTTAGGGTTTAGGGTTTCGAGTTTAGGGTTTAGGGTTTAAGGTTTACCTGGAGATCCTGGTGTACGGTTTTTATAGGCAACTTCCCCAAAGTGTACTATTTTTAGGGGGTCTACTAAAAGTTGACGATTTCCCGCCTTGCTGTTTCATGTGAGCCTGAAGAAGTTCAACATCCGGGAAGTGTGCCAGGGCCTCAAGACTGAATACCCCAATAGAAACCCTTTTAAGCTCCGTGCCTTCAGGTCCGGCCATGTCGAGAGATGGCATCTTTGAGGACAGAAGGGGACATTCCCAGTTTCAGGGTTGCTTTCAGCCTCTTACTGTCCCCAACGCACTGCCATAGCAACCTTGTATTTCTGCAAGGTTCGAGCATGTAATGTAGCCGGGTGGCACACGCGTGATAGTGCGCACACCCGGCCTACAAAGTCTTCGTCTTGCTGACACGAGAAGCTTATGGGGTTTAAAACTAGCTCCTCCGAAGCTGCTTCAGCCCTCAGAGTGTGCACTACATGCGCCCACATGTGCGATTTCGGAATCACTTGAAACCTTGGAAGGTTGCGTGCAAGGGCCATCGTAGCAAGTTTGTTGAATGTTTCCAGGAAACCAAAGCCACAACGGGCAATCGTCCTTGCAATGCTTGGCTGCATCCATAGCCCTTGCCAATACAACAGTCTCAAACATTCGTTGGCGAACTTGGCGGCACTCCAGATGTTATGCAAATACTCCTCATCATTACCAACGTAGTCGGCCAGAAGGATTGCAAATCTCCACTCCACAAATCTGCACAATGTGCGCGTGTCATTGCCCTTGAACCAGCCCCTTAGAAGTAATTCAAGCTTAGCTAAAACAATTCTGCCCAGGAAGGGTTGGGTTGCACAGACCTGCTTCAGTAAAAAAAACCTGTTTAATGCCAATGCTTCAAACCAGGTTCGCCGAGGGATATTCCGAAACTTTGCCACATCCCAAAACAGTCTTCGTAAGAACAGACATATGAAGATTCAATCCACGAAGACGTGCGTAGTTCTGAACCTCCTCGAAAATCAAGTCACAACGTTTCTGAAAAGAAGCAGCCGAGACTATGTTCAGGTCCATCATGCTCACCTTGGGTTCCGGGTTTCATTGCATTCATTTCCACTGGGATGGGCTACCTGTTAAGTAGGGAAAAGCGTGGTGGAACCAAAACAGTTAACTACAGTACCAAGGATCAAGAGCGCTTGCTGCGAAATCTCCCATGATTCCTTTGTGGCATGTGTGAAAAATATCTATCATGTAGAACCGAGCTTTCACATCACAGGGAATCCTGAGCAGTGGAGATGGTTGTCTCCATGGCTCATCATCCAGCGCATGCGGATCAACAAGCCACTCAGCTCTGGAATCAAATTTGTTCCACGGAAATCCTGCACGCCCTGCTTGGCACAAGTGACAAATCCCAGGAGGGCAATCTTTTTGCGGGGAATCTCTGAGAAAACTCCGGTTGAGCTTCCCAAGCTTGATTAATCCTTGCCAGTCTCCTTTCAAACCTAGAATGATTGGATAAACTCTTGTTGTCTTGCCATCGATAACCACACGTATTCCAGAGTAGAAGTACGTTGTGAAATCCTCGGCCCAATGTTCAAGCAACTTGTCAAGCACAGCCTTTTTCTTGCTGTACAAGCGACCTGACATCACCGAATAAAGCATGCGGGTCATAAACGTTGAGCCTGACAAGTTCACATCCTCAGCCCGTCGTGAACCTTGCGCCAAAACCGGCTGAACTTGCAACACCATCAGACCTTTGCGCTTCTGTCCAGTTCCCTCGTCAGCATGCAAAAACATTGGAATGCAATGTTCCAGATGATGCCCATGCTGTTCAAACACTGGATGTTCCCCCCTATGTTTTTGTAGATGCTGACAGAAAACACGGAAATCCTCGAAGTTGTGGTCTTGCAACAGCATTTGTCTCACCTTGCCAGCTTTCTCGAAACCAGCCAGCGCATCTTGAAACCTCAAAACTGGATGGAGATCAGGCAGACCCACGTTGACATAGCTGGTCTCAATTGACGCTTGCAAACCATACTTTTCCAGGATTGTGCCTAGCCGATGTTCGTGGCCAGTTTCACTTAGCCGGCCCAGGGAGTTCAGGAATTCTGAAGATTGTATCTCGCAATCCGAACCCAGCAGTTCTGTAACAAAAGCCGATGCGAGTGCACAGGTTTGTCTTTCACTCACCTGAGCTTCCTTATAAAATTTAACAACGAAGCTTGTACACGGGAGAAATCATCCAAAAGGAATGGAACAACCAACATAAACCCATACCAGTACCCAACTAAACTAGGAATAACCCATTCAACCCCTATAAAGAATGTTCCCACACCAAGAATCCCCAGCAGCAATAGCGGAAGCCACAGCCTTCGCTGCAGGACCTGCTTTGGATTCCTTCGCGACTTTTTCGCCTGGCACTCAATGACTCAGACCGTGCTGCAGTTGAAGTGATTGAGAATCCAAGGGCACAATTGTTACAAAACATATATTCTTCAGATAAATAGCCATAAGAAGATTGGTTTGGGGTCATTTCTAGTAAGGCCACGAGTACAGTTTCGACAAAATCCCATGCGGTAATCTCCCACGCCAGCATTGCGTTGAACTCCAGCCAAACTGTTTTTGAGCGGCATGCGCAAACATTTCGCCTAGGCGATTGCTTCTAAAGCATGCAAGTCTGCAGGCTTCTATGTAAAACCTCAGTCCCCACATGTTAAAGCATGTGTGCAATCAGCACACGCTTCTGCTAATTGGCGAGGTCACGACCTCGTCTCCAAGATATGTCCGGGCCGCAGCTGTGCAGCGCAGGTGACAACATGAGACTTTAGCTATTGCATGTCAGTCTAGGGCCACGAAGGTAAGACCACGTTGGAGCACAGCAGCCGACCTACTTCTTGGCTTTCACTTTAGCTCCTTTGCCCTTGCCCTTCCCCTTACCCTTAATCTTGCTGGGGTCAGCCGAGCTCTTCTCAGCAGTCGATCTGGTTGTTTTCAGAATGGTCCTGAGCCGCTTACGATAAGCCGATGTTTGCAATCAGCTGCTGCCAAGGCCAGCACTTCCGCAACTTGTTCTCCTGCATCAGCGCAAGGGAGCACCTGATCATCAGTGGAAGGCACACGGGGAGCTGCGAGTTGCATAACTCTTGACTAAGTTTCGGGCTCCTTCTCAATTTTTTTGACGCAGTCCTCAAGTTTCTTCGTGCTCCTTAGGTGTTGTTGTAGAGCATGGCAAGGCAACTCTAGAAGATACAAGATGAAACAAAACATACTCCAGCGGGTCTAGAGTTGGTGAGCATGAGCTGTTGCATTCCGAAAGCCAAGGTTCGTGGGATCCAAATCTTTGTAGGCATCGAAGGTAGCTTTCAGGTCGGCCACATCATCATGCAATCGCATGAGGGTCGAAACCCTGCCCTTCAGCTGCCGCAGTGGCCTGCGCAACTAGATTATGTATAGCAACACATACAAGGTACTCAGGATACCCAAACCCATAGGAAGCTTACCTAAGAATAAGAATATGCAACGCACACACTTAAGCTTGATACAGAATAAGTTGAACAGCCTAGTATCTCCTGGGTATTCGAATCCTTCAACTTCTCCAGCTTGCCAATGGTTCCCTCCAATTTCGCCTGGATTTTCAGGACTTGCTCGATCACCTCGCCAGCGTTTTCGACAGCCTGCCGGGGCAGGAGTCTCAGAAGGTTTCATATTGCAAAAGTCATCCTAAGTTAAGTGGGCGTGAATAGATATGAAGTGGAACATGCCTCCAAAGCCTGCTCCTGTACCATGGTTCCCCGTCGGCCATCGTTGCCAGCAGACCCACCTTTCCCGCCTTTGGACTTGGTGCCTCCACTGCCCTTGCCATTGCATGAGCCTGAACCATCTTCATCATCATCAGCATCTGAGTCGTCCCCCGGATCGTGGTCATCAGAGCAGATTGCATCAGACTCCGCATCCGAAGGGTCATCAGGGCCGTTGGAATCAGTAATGTTCTTGCCGTGGCTGTCCTTGTACATGTCCTCGCGCTCATCTTCAATCTCTGCACTCCAGCTCTTCTCAACGTAGTAGAGCTTGATTGTCGGCTGATAGCGATCGCGCCTTATCTTTCTAATCTACTTACCTCCCAAAAGGACTTGTCTCAACAACAATGTGTTTGGCCAAGTTGCTTGACATGGGTTTTGCGCCTGCAAGGATCATTGCAGCAAGCAACGACAGCCTTGATTCGACTCCTCAGCTCACACAAGAACCCCACACACATGCAAGTAACCTGAGCAGCTGATCGATGAACTTATTGCAGCGAAGAAGCGGGCTGAATTTGAGTGATCTTCATGTCCTCTCGAGAGAACCAGCCGAAGGTTCTTTTGACCTTCTTCCTCCGGGCCTTCGTTTTGATGTGCTCGATGCGACGAAGGAAGGTAGCCTGAGGGGAGTTCAAGGGCAGGGGCAGTCAATTTAGAAAGGATTAGTTTCAGACGGGCTGGGGTTTCACAATCGTTCAACTTGGTTTGGGCTTGAGTTGTATGAGATCGGTTTGGTCTAACTATCTTATTGATGTCCCACCTTGTCACCACCTGCTTTCAAGAACTCACGAACGAGGGCTTGTCGCTGGGTGCTTCCTGCCTTGAACTGGCTCACCACATCGGCTGGTGCCTCAATCTTCCCCGATCGAGCTTTGGGTGTGCACATGCGGCCCAATTTGGCTTCAGCAGCTCTGCCCTCACATCAGGCAATTCAAAACAGTTTCTACAGTACTACAGCAACACTGAATGACCAAAATTGTACATGTCTGGGGCAAAGTCCTGCGGAGTCTTCTTTGTCAGCCTCTTTGTTGGTGCCACGGATGATGATGGGGATGTCGATGATGGCGTTGGGGATGTAGATGATGGCGTCGGGGATGTAGTCCCGGAAGACTTTGCTTTTTTCTTCGGGGTAGCCGCAGGTCTTCTTGGCTTGGCCTGCAGGGGCATTAGACAAGAACGAAAAGGATTAGATTCATACTTGTTTGGGAATATTTTACACTTTCCGCTACAAAAGACCGCTGATGCCTTCTGGATGGTCTTCTGGACACTCTTCATAGGACTTGGCTTGCCACCACCCTTGCTCTTGTCCTGGCAGATTATTCTCTACAATGGGGAGATACATGTCATGGGTCCATCTAGGGGGTCCTCGCACGATGGGGCTTTGCCTTTTGAGGTAGGCGAAGGGGAAGGCAAGGGCGTTGAAGACCTAGAAAGGCTTGGCGATGAAGTAATCTCCTCCAGTTTTTCCCTCGCAGCCTTCCAAAACAGGTGTAACTTTTGGGTTATAATGGGCAGGGCGTAACAATGCTGACTCAAGTGGATGGCCTGAATCTTTTCGTCCATGGTCAAGTTCTGTCGACTCCATAGTTTGCGAAGTTGATTGGTGACAAAAGTTTCACCCGCTGCCAGGGAATCGCGTGACCAGAGCTTCAAAGGCATCTTCATTGCCAGGGCCCCCAGCAAAATGCGGTTGCTGTGGCAAGGGTCCCGCCCGTTGCTGAGGATGGCACTGTGCTTTCCCTGGGTTGCTCTGCGTGCAGGTTTGCGGAGAATGGTTGCAACACTGTGTTCGGGCTGACTTTACAGGCCGCCGCCGCAGCGACTTGACGAAGCAGGAGCTGGCTGACCGGATGCACTCCCACCCGTGCTACAAGAAGAAGGTTCCCAAGGATGAGGATGATGCTCCTGCGCATGATGATTATGCGGATGAGAATTGGTGCGAGGGAGAAGGCGAGGAGGAAGAGATTGAGGATTATGATCATGACGATGCGGAGGAGGAAGGATGACTCCAAGGCATGAGTATTGAGCATGAGTAGTCAATTCACTTGAAGGCTTCGTGATGTGAATCAGTTCTTGAAGAAATGAAACCTGTCC
This sequence comes from Symbiodinium pilosum, assembly GCA_905231905.1. Classification (NCBI taxonomy): domain Eukaryota; class Dinophyceae; order Suessiales; family Symbiodiniaceae; genus Symbiodinium; species Symbiodinium pilosum. The sequence goes on from CAJNIZ010034224.1 coordinate 44,511, forward strand.
AGGTGCGAGCCCGATTACGTGAAGGCTGAGATTTTGGAGATTTGGCGCTGAGCAAAGTTTACAGCTGAAGCATTTTGATGTCAATCTGGCATTGCGTTGCCTCTGACCCCAGGGGGCTTAGCGGGGTACGGCGCTGGCTAGGGTGCTAGGCTTATAATTTTTGAGAATACAATGCCTGATTTCGGTGGCATTCGACAGCTCTTCAACTCAAAGCGATAAGCTATGCACCATAGAGCTGAGCGCTGGATTCTTTTTAAAAGCTCTCTCAAGAATGGGACGGATTGCCGCTTTCATTCTCCAACATGAAGTTGCCGACTGCTGCTGCGCATGAAAATACAGTTTCTCTCATTGCCTGGCGTGACAAGTTGTGCCAGCCTAGCTCATACCTGTGTTGGATTTTCTTGCACCATGCCAGGCTTATCTTGCTCCATTCCCATCTTTGGTGTCAAGGACGGGAGTTATTTGGGTACAGTTCCCATCTCACACACTTTATCGGATGTCCACAGATTGCACTGCTGCTTACATAATACCCAAAAGAAACCACAACCCTCAGAAACAGCCCGAGAATTGCTTGGACAGGCCTCCCAAGATCGATGAGCAACTGCTTCCTCATCCGCCACGGCCTGAAAAGAAAGAATACACCGGACGCAGGTCTGCCTGCCACTCTTGCTGCAAGCACTTTGCTAGCGCTGCACATGCTGTTTTTCCCATGTTTGATGGAAGCCTTGTGCAGTGATAATTTGCACGGGCAGCTACATACACAATCATCAGGTAGTGAACTCCTGTACAGAATTTTCTGCCATGGCCATACCTATGGTGGACGAAATTTGCTTGGTTATCGCTGATTTGCTGAGAATTCGGGCGCCAGCAGCAACTCGGACATGAATGCAAGGGAAGATTTACACTGCTCAGTTTGCTACCCAAAAAGAGAATGTTGACATATTGCCTCAAATTAGGTGCTCATGATGGCGGTCTTGCTCCTCATGCAGAACAAGCGCATTTCTACGCAGGAGGCGGTCTGAGAACTGCAAACATGTGCAATCTACTTTGTTCGCACTTTACACAAGCAGTACCACTGTACCTGTTCAGGTGTTTGATGCGCTCGAGCTATGTGCAGGTGAAGGAGCAGTCAGCAAATGCCTGCGAGATGCTGGGGTGCCCACTGCGTCCCTGGACATAGATTACTGGCATGGCATCGAAGCCTCGGAAGCAGGCGCTCAATTCAGGGCTCGCAATAACCCGCTGGATTTGCTGACGGATGCTGGCATGGCGACTCTTGGCTATCTGAAACCTTGCTTGGCTGTTTGCATGTATCACTTGACCCCTTTGAGCCCTGCGCCCATTGCAGCCAAGGTTGTACTTGAGCACAATCCTGAAGCTCAGTACAGGGAATGGCCTACTGATTGCAGGCATGGTCTGTAGCAGCTGGGTGGCGATCAGTCGATCGAGTACTCGGAGGCATTATTTCTGCCCGTTGGGGGATGGTTCTTCGCTCAGCGCTGAGCAAGGAAATGTGCTTGTTTCCAGGACATTCATGTTGCATGGGGTTGGGCCATCCAAGAAACATGTCTCTAGAAATTTCATACAAGTTGCGATAGTCCCTGGCAAGGATGATTTTGGGGTTCCTCCTCCTGCTCTCGAAGAAAGGAGTATTTCTGCTGGAGCAGCCGCGGACTTCATTACTATTCCGGCACCCTCGTTTTCAGGCATTATGCCGTTTGGTGAGGGTGGCTGCCTCAAGTCCTCAAACATGTGCAAGATTTCGTTTGTCAGATACATGTTGTAGCCTTTCAACCTAAGGTGTGGAAGGTGGCTTTTTGGATGGCAGCCTTCGGTGGTGACAGCCCGAAGAGAACAGTCTTATGGGCCAACAGCCGTGGCGTCAAGCAGTTCCTGAGCAGGGGCCTCACGAGGGCTGAGATGGAGAAGAAAAAGAAGAACCTTGTGACCAAGACTATCTCGAAAAGCGGCAAACCCCAGTTCACCGGAAACCCTGCGATGCTGAAACAATCCCAGCCACAAACTCAGCTGACTTGCTTCTAGGATCCCCTGGCAAGTGACGCGTATATGTTATCATTCTATCCTAAGGAAGTATCCAATTGGATTTGCACTTCGCGTGGTGCGAGCTCGAGCACGGCTGTTGGCTGAGAAAGAGCTCCCTACTGCTACAAGCGAGGCGGGGTCCCATGTCATGGCAGCTTGCAAAAATCTTCACAATAGTTGTTCCCTGATCAGAACATCACTCCGGGCAACATCATTGCGAATGATGTTCTGAACCCTGAGCTTTTTCGGGATTGCTGGGAGGATGCAGGCATGCCTAGTGTCCTTGCCTACCTGAGAGGCTCAAGATACCTGAGCCTCTCTGAGTCTCTTCGTAGGTTGTTGCCCCAGGATCTCCCTCTTGTAGATTAGCAGGCTGCCTTGATCAGGGCTAATCAACTTCTCCATGGGGTGATAGCTCTTGAAAGATTCTCCAAACCGAATTATTTCGTGGTTGTTGCCCCGAAAGTAGCCCGAACTCTCGCCGAATGCACTTTGAAGCAAAATCAGTTTGCAACCCTAAAAAGCATACACAGTGCCTGAAATATGGGAAAGTGCCGTGAATATGCAGGAAAGTGCCGTGAATATCCGTGATTTTTGCATGGGTATTTTAGGCGCTGTGTATGTTTTTTTTTTTTTTTTTTAAATCCAAATTCTAGCTGCACTTTTTGAATGCCTTGTGGACTAGTCAACTCCGCTTTGCAGATTTGCTGATGCCACGCGAATGGGGAGCAGAGACCCCAGTCCGGGCCTTGGCAACCGGAAGATGACCAGGGCTGGAGCTTTGATAATTCAATAGAGGACACCATATTATTCGGAGAACGAGCCAGTTTACAGGGCTGCTTGAGGGTGTGGATGGAGAAGCCTCTCCGGATCAGTGGCCACAACCTAGAGAAATTCCGAAAGAATTTCCATCATTGCAGCTTTTCAAAGGCCGGCATCCGGAGGAACACCTCCGGGGCTTTCTGCAGGCCCGGGAGGCGGGCAAGGCCGGGATCCGTGCTGTCCTGGTCAGTGCGAAGACATAGTAGGAATAAAGATCAATATCAACAGACTTAATGGGTGTTATGCTAGCCATATTATAATAAGCGAAAGTGGAATACTGTAAGTAGACATTCAGAAATTGAAAAAGACACATCTGCAGCAGCAACTATTGCCATACGGCTCAATTCCTCAACGTCCAATCGTCCAATCGACGTGATTTCCTTTTCATTCCTAAAAAAGCTGAGCGCAGCCAATCCCAAATCTTGCAAGACATCCCCGTCCTGCCAAGCATTCGCCAGCCTAAAATCCCAGCCTGACTCTCCACATTTGCCAGCGAGTCTCACAAAAGTCCTCGCACCCAGCAAAATTCAATCCAACAGGTGCCCGAGACCATTGTGTCCCAGCTGGGAAGCACGCGCTTCATTCGCCTCCGAGGCAAGAAAATGCTGCTCCTTGACAGGGCCAAAGTCTCGTTTGTTGTTAGGATTGAGAACTAGTGTTCCATTTTTGAGGCATGTGATCGTCATCACTTCGCGTAAACTTCTGATTGCCGAGTGGTGTCCAAAGCATGTCGTAGGCTCCCAGGTTCGACGTTCCTAGACAACCTGCTTGGTGACTTTAAAGTGGGGAAATCTAGAAGTTTTTGGTCGTTGTTTGCGTGTGCATGCCTGAGGTTTCTGTCTTGTGAAGGGGGCCATTCCATCTTGTGAAAGAAACAAATCAAAGTTTGTGACGGCCTGAACTGTGAGGCGTGCCATTTCAGGCAGAGCTGCACGAGGCCATCGAGCAGCTGTGCAAACCTTCACCCACCAAAGCCAGCGCTTCTTTGGCTACAGAAAGAGTTCGAAGTCAACTCACACACCATGTTTGCATGCCTGGACTGTGCCAGGTGGTGACATTCTTGTCTGCGTTCAGCGTTCCGACGGAACATGTCGCTGCTGCCTCGGGGAAGTAGAGCACAAGCCGGGAAGGGGGTGGGGGCCGTCGGCCTCAACGCGAATTGGTGGGGTCGCACCCGATGCCTTTGGAATCCGGAAGCCACATCCGGGAAGGTCTTTGGGCGGCGTCCGGACGGTCGCATCACTGGCGAGGCTGGGCACCTTTGTTCCATTAGGCCTGCTGCTGGGACGCCAAGAACTGCTGCCGTTTGCTTGGTACCCTAGACCATCCTAGACTACACGTACCCGGTGATACACTTGACCGCAGAATAACTTAGAACTGTAGAGGGTCTGTGACCATCAGAACAATCCCAACATACTGCGAGACCCTGCTCGCGAACACCTCCTTTTTTGAAGCAGTTATCATGCCGAGCTGATCGCCTTGGATTGTCAGCTCAGGCTTACGTGATGTTCCGCAGCAACGATGAAGCGGAGTCGGCACTGAATTCCCTGCAGAACCAGGCCTGTGACATCTTGTGGCTCAGCTGGGAGTGTAGCTGTGGCTCGCAGACTCTAAGTGCTGGCCGCATTTGGCTCGTTTTAGTGTCTGCCTAGCTGTTCTGACTGTGAACGCTGGTGTTTGCAGGAGATCCAGGGTCGGTACATTGAGCTTTTCCGGTCCACCGAGGACACTGCGTGACTGCGAGCTAGTGATCATGATGCTACCAGTAAGAACAGTTTGTTCTCAGATGCAGTGTCAGCCAGAATTGTAGCAAGAGTAAGCAGGCCTCCGGAAGGCTTCAAACTGCATTTTCCCACATCCTGTTCAGGAAGACTTTCAGAGGATGGCTGGTCCGGGCCCTCGTTGAGGCAGAACCTATTGTACGGACGAGGTTCAGAAGGATACGGTGTTTGCCATATCCACATCTCGAGACCCAATACCTCTGTCCCCATGAACTGAACAAATTGACTCAGCTTTTCTGAAGAGCTGACATCACCATTTGTGGAGCCTGCGTTTTCTCCAAGGCTTCACGCAGATGGGCGCAAGTGCGCCGCCGCAACCCAATGCTGAAGCGGGCAAGGCGATGTGCTCCTGACCCTCCGAGCGTTTGTGCGTTTTTCCGGGCAAATATCTTGAGTTGAGATGGGTAATTATGTTGCAAGCCCGACTACGCTTACTAAGGAAGAATGTGGAGGCAGTCTGAGGCGAGCTCCCTTTGTCTGGAAGTCTTTGCAGGAATACTTGGTGATGAAGATCAAGTCAATTCAGCGAAGCGGCCAAGAGGCTAAGGACCGCAGAGGTAGTTCTAAGCTGCAATGCTGGCCTCCTCCAGAAGCCTTTGCAGACCCGATCAGAGCCCCTTTCATCCTGCATGCACAGCATGAATCTTAGCCCGGAATTCTCCCAAACCCTCGCAAACAATGTGGCCAGGATGCGTGGTACCGGTACTGCGAGAGCACGCGTACCGGAAACCACGACCCTGCCCGGCACACCCCTGAGCTTGGACCTCAGTGGACTCGGCAGCAATCTGGAGCAGCTCTCTCTCACGATGTTTTCCCAAAGTGAGTGCGAGGAGGTGGTAAACGCAACACATCATTGATTCTGTTTGGAATATCCACGAAGGGTCGTCAGAATCTTCATCCCGCTCTTGGCAATGATTGTTTTGGATCGCAGGTCTCTGAAGGCCTTCATAGAGGTGGCGGCCTAATGCCTGTGTTCTGGTGCTCCTCGAACCATGCATTTCTCGAGGAGGTACAGTACTGGGTTGCTTGCACGTGCCCTCACGTGCCCTAGTGCAGCTGAGGCATACGAGGAAGGAGAAGCCCCAGAGCAGGCTGCGCAGAAGGTCAGTGCGCTTCCGAGATGAGGATGTCGGAGGGTCTTTCGAGCCACATTTTTAAGTGTTGCAGGTTCAAACCATGTTCCCGTCACCATCTTGTTAGAGTCTTGCATCTGTGTTGGGGCTGAGTTCAGCTTTCACGGGTTCTCCGACTGAGAGGTGTCCAGCTCTCAGACTCGTGGAGATTGCGCAGCTTTTGTTCAGCATGGCCCGAAGCAAGTCTCATATGAAGGTGATTTCTGCCTTCCAGGTCCCTTTTCAGGCCAACGTGGATGACGTTGTGCAGTTCATGGCCGACTTCGGCATCAGCAAGTCTGGTTCACAGTGCTCTGCACAACGAATTACAGAAGCATCAGGCTAGATGCGCGTTGCTGGAGACGTTGCGCGCACAAGAATGGGATATGACTCAGGTCACAAATCACCATGGGCCAGGGCAACCAAGGCAGGGTGTGCGTGCAAGCAGTGTGCAAGCATGGCTTGAATAACGTAACGATGTGGCCGTCCCTCAATGTGAGCACAAGCCGGGCACCAGCACGTACTGACAATCCGAAAGTATGGGGTTGTAAGGAAATTGAATGTAGATTACAGTAGGCGCCAAATACAAGGAGTTTAGGATGAACCTGAAACGGCTTTGCACCATTTTCCGTTTGCTTCAGCTTGGCTACGTGGAAGGGTTTTGCCAGCCTTCCTTTCCCGACTAGGCCGACCGACGGGGGAAGCCTACGTCCAGTTTGAAAGTCTGGGGCCAAGTGCTTCAGCCCATTGATCTCATGGAACCATTCAGTGCAGAGCTTGTTGGGATTTACAGAGGCTGGTTTTGTTTAAGCTTATGTGCGCTTTGGATGAAATGTCTTGGCCCCAACTGAAGCACATGCTCAGATGATGCAAACCGGGCGTATTTCTACCATGATATGGGTGGTTGTCAA